>JAESVK010000474.1:413455-432557 GCA_017140935.1 Hamamelis virginiana | reverse complement strand
AAAAAAAAAAAAAAAAAAAAAAAAAAAAAAAAAAAAAAAAAAAAAACTAACCTCTTTCTCTGCCTCCTTGCTTCAAGCCTTCTCCTCAAGCTCCAATCCTTCTCTCCAAGGACTCTAAGGACCTCAAAAACTTTAAAACTTAAGCTAGAGTGCTATCGGGGAAGCTTGTGCAATTGCTTAAGCCTCTACTCTCCAAGCTAATTCTCTAAAGCTTATTCTGTGTGTTGTAACTGATTTCAGGGTCCTCTATTTATAGGTTCACAAAGCTATAGCAAGCTTTTCATTATTCCGATGTGGGACAGAGTGGATTTCATTATTCTACACTACGTGCAGGCTCATTGGGCCTGTTTTAAGTCCAAATTTGACGATTCAAGAGTCGAAACGATCGTGATTCGATTCTCCATGTTTTAAGAAGTGTTTGAAGTGAAAATGCATTGACCAAGGTCAAAGATTTAGGAAACAGTCGACCGATTAGCTGTTTAGAGCCTGCCGGGCCCAAATTAGGGTTTTGAAATTTGCTAACCGATTGCTTTCGAAATCATTTCTTCTTCTTGAAACAAGTTTTAAAATGTTTTAGGAAAGTGTTTTGAAGCCTTTGAAGGCTTTGGTTTGATAAAAATATCGAATCCCGGTCGCTTTCGGTTGAAACCCTAATCTGGGCTTTGAAAGGGCCTTTCGAGCTTCAAGAGCCAATCATGAGCCAGAAGGCTCAACTGACCTTGCCACTGATCAACTTAGCTACAAAACACACTTTAAATATCTATGCCAAAGCCTTGAGACCATTCGAGACAGGATCGACAGTCATTCAGGGCTTTTGTGATTCAAATGACAAAACTGCCCTTCAGTCACAAAAGGCTTTATTTTCTATCAAGCCTGGCTCAGAATGTCATGAAATTTTGCAGGGATGTTCCTAGACTCTCTAAAAACGTAATGCAAAAAGAACCGACTCAATCTGTCCTAAAAACTTACATGTGATAATGACCTCTACCTAATTACCCACAAAGGGTAAAACTGACAACTTAGGGTTTTGACACCCTATTTCACCTCTAATCATAGGCAACCATTCATGACCATACTCATGGTCAAAAATGGATGTCTACACATACAAATGTTCAACATGAGATGTTGAACGTTACAGAATGTTCAGTAGGTACTAGTAAAATTTCATCATATGTTCAACAGTCATCAGCCGAACATATTAAACTTATTTAGCGCACTAAATTAAAACATATTACAGAATAGTTAACCTACTCTCTCTCCATGGAGTGAAGAAAATAAACTCTTTTGTGAGATGAATAACGGAATGATCGGGTTACTCTCTTCGTGGAGTGAAGAAAACAAGCTCCTCTTTAAATGAAAATAAATAAATAAAAATTATTTGGGCCTTTTTAGTTTTAGGTGGATGTAAAAAAGAAACTTATGTTTTATGGTTGGTTGAATTGAGGTTAGTTTGGATATTATAAATGGTGTAAATAGCAAAAATTATATTTTAAAATTTTATCGGTGGATGTAGATAGCAAGTGGGTATCACTAAGGTACCGTTTGGTTGCCCGTAATGGAATGTAATGTAATGTGATTACGGGTGAATCACATTACGGAGGAATGGGAATGTGTAATGTGATTACCCTCCACATGTTTGGATATGTTGGGAATGTGAAATCATATACCCACACAATTACGGGGCTAGTGTTTGGATGGATATGTAATGTAATTCTCAATTCTTAACATTTGACCATAATACCCTTATCATGGATTTGTTTTTCAAAATATCACCATTTATTTAACGATATTTTTTTTCAAAAATCAACTGTCGGATCACTGTGATTTTTTACAGGCATGACACAGAGAGGATGGACATCTAATCCAACAGTCAATTTTGTGAAATTAAATTTGTGATTTGATCCAAGTCAATTAATCAAATCAATTAATATTTTGTTTAAAAATATTGTGAAGAAAGCATATATATATATATATAATCTGGAACCCACAAACCCACCATAGAAAGTAGAGAGAGAGACACACACACAAAAACGAAAATAGAAAGCATTGTGCTTTCTCTCAGTTTCAAACCCCATAGAAATTCCTGAAGCAGAGAGAGTGAGAGAAAAAGCAAAATCCAAAAAAAAAAAACAAAAGAATGAAAGGAGGAATTATTAGAATGTTGCAACAAAAAAAAAAAGAGCCTGATGGGTTTGTGGGCAGTCGCTCCTCCTCCTCCTCCTCTTTTTATTCTTCTTTTGGTGCCGATGAAAACAGGGGGGCACGCTGATGTTCAAAATAAAGGAGAAGGTGATGAACAGAATAGGGAGAACGAGAAGCAGAAGCAGAAACAGAGAGAGCAGCGGTTGAAGAAGATGAACGGAACTTGTGAAGCCATGGACAAGGGTTGAGGCAATTGAAGCCGTGGCTCGGCAGTTTCGCACCATGGTAAATTTTATGGTCTAGGTAGTCAGAGGGAAAAGGAAGAGAAGGGGCACGCTCGTCATATTGATTTTCATTAAAACCTTTTACTCGCATTCACTTTCCCAATACCACGAATTAGATTGCATTGTGATTACAGCGTATGGGGCATTGTGATTACAATGTATGGGGCATTGCGATTACATATTACAGGTGGCCAAACAAGATTTTACCCTGTAATGTAATATGATTACAGATTACAGGCCTGATTACAGGCAACCAAACACTACCTAACAATATGTGTGGGATGGCAATAGAATCACCCATTATTTTTGGTTAAAATTCAATCACAAAATATTTTAAAAATTCAAAATTATTGAAGTAAAATGTCCTAAAATTATTAGGATCACACTGTAATTGACTAATTTCTCCTATAAATCGGTTGCACGAAACCACCCATTTCAGATGGCATGTAACTGTGAAAGTTCTCATTTTGTAAACTCTAATGCTCCGTTTGGTAGGAGGGATGGAAAAATAGAATGAAGGAAAGTAGGAGGGATGGACTTTCCTTCCTCAGGGGAGGGAAACCCTTTTTCCTTCATGTGTGTTTGGTATGATGGATGAAAAAGTGGTTTCCTTCCTTCCATGTGTTTGGTAAATTGGGAGGAGGGAAAGGAAGTAAAGCACCTAAATTACAATTATAACCCCACATATATTTAACCAAAATGACATTATACTACTAAATTCTAATAACCATTAAAAAGATTCAGTTATATGTTCATAATTAACAAATGGTAATTTTATTAGTGGGTCTCCGATTAGAATTTTTTTAAAATTACTTTTTGTCAGAAAAACAAATTTTAATATTTATGAAATTCGTTTTCTCAGCTCCTTCCTTGGAAAGACTGAGGGGTTTAAACAAAAAAACTGATGTTAAAATAATCTTTTCAAAGCCCACATAAGCTGATCTCCAGTTTTCCTTCCACTTTTCCGCTCGAAATTTGGCGGATTGAATACCTCCCTTTTTCCCTCCACTTTTCCCTTTCCTCCATACTAAACATGTCCCAAATCTATCTTCCCTTCACTTTTCCCTCCTCCCCTTTTCCTCATCCCACTTTTCCCCAGTAACAAACAGGCCATAAACGATCCGCCACGTATAAGAAATTCAGTGGTCCACCTAGGCCGGGAAGCAGGAAGACCGTGGAGAATACGCGCGTCTCTTCATCAATTCGTGAAAGAAACGAGAGAAAACGAAGAACACGCGCGACCAAACAGAGCTCAAGCACAGAGAGACCGAAAGATCATCCATGGCGGAACAAGGAAAAGCAGATGCTCAGCTGTTTCAGCTCCTCTCCAATCTTCTTCAGCAGGTATGAATCGAACAAAACTCTTCGAAAATCTGCCTTTTCTTCTGTTCAATTTCGCCTTCGACTCTTAAATATTTGATGTGCTTGCGTTTTTATTGTACATGCATCCATTATATAATGAGATCTGGGCACTTGAAATTCGAAATTCATATATCGAAATTAGAGTAATGGAACATCTGGGCAGAAATAAAAATGCTTTTTGATTGTGTTCTCGATGAAATTTCTGATAGGGTATTGAAATTTGCATCATGGTGGATGTTTCCTTCCTCTCTACCAGACCTTGAACCCTTGACCTTGAGGTCCTTTCTGTATATCACATACCAACAAATTGCCTGCATTGGTTTTTGCTTTTTTGGATTGCTTTTGGTTTTGTGTTATTGGGAGGTTGAAATTAAAATTGGAGGCGACCTTCAGATTTTCTAGATCATTGAAAAAGATTTTAATTTTTCATTTTTCATTTTTCATTTTCCCTCTTGTTCCAATAAACTAGCTACTTGGTGGGTGGTGACGTTTGTTTGGGGTAAATTGAATTCCTCTTAAATATACATTTTGATGTTTTGAATGCTTAGATTGTATGCTTTTAATGCCATGATGAAACCCATTATAGCCAGCATGCTTAAAATCATAGGGTAATCTTTATGCATGCCCGTGTTCTTGTCTAAACTGTTGTATAATGTCTCTAGTGTTACACTTATGTATAGAAACCTTTCCCTTTCCTTTATGGCCCTTATCAACCATAATGATGTCTTAGGCTCCAACTTTGTATACCCATTTTCCCATTCTCATCCTTTTCGTCACATATCTTCAACTTGACAAATTGCATGACTCAAAGGCTAATTATTATGTTTCCAGTATGTTCCACAGAAAAATAAGAGTTTCTTTGGACAAAAACATGCACAGAGATCACTAAATTAGAAACCTGAGAACATTATTTGATGTGCCATTCTAGTCTACTTGTCATTATTCTTGTTTCCCTGTTCACAACATTACCAATTAAATTTTTATACAAGCTAATCAATTGGGATATGTGTACTTTCTATTTAAAAGAAATGAAAAGAAGATGCACACTAAATGGTTCCTACACATAGGATTTGAGAAATTTAATGCAAAATAAAATTTATCTAAGGTTAGAGGAAGACTTGATAAATGGAGCAAAAATTATATCTGTGTTTAAGTTTTTGAATTGGAATATGGCATAAGGAAACATACGCAACTAAAAGATGTGATTAAATTTGGCGCAAAAAAAAAAAAAAAAAAATGCATGGAATACTAATTGGGATCAGTAGGATTCAAAATTTATAACAAGACAATTTCATTCAAGTCTGCATAAGCATGGGTTGAGTACTTACCCTTGTAATTACATGAAGGACAAGGGCTCCTTTTAATATTCAGGTGATGAAGGCATTATCAGTTAAATTCACTGCTAGTCAGAAAGTCGTACACTTAATGATCTTCTATTCCTCATGCAGTTGAGTGGCCCATTTGTTTTCATGCAGTTGAAGGTTAAGACATAATTTATTTCCTAAGTTTCCCAAATGGGTCAAATTTGCATTTCTTTTCATGCACCCTTAATCAAAGACATAATATTGAAGAAAGATAAAAAAAAAATGCAAATATTGGTTGTTATCCATTATTCTTTTGATCCTCAAGGACAAGTGCTAATGCTTTAAGGTGACTTCTTTTAATTAAGGACACTGAAAACTTAAAATAACCCTGTTGTTGCTTAAGCAGATTGTGGGTTTAATAGCTAGATAACCATCTTTTGCCTAGGTGTATGGGCTGCATCTATCAAAAACTGGGTATATTGTTTACCATAATTACTGCCCTTTGTTTTTTATCTCTGTCCATCACTAGTGATATAGAATGTAGATTCTTCTCCTTATATTATCTTCCGCAAGGCTTTTCTCAATGACTTCAAATTGTGCAGGTTGAAGCATTGACCAATCAAGAAGAAGTTGAATTGCGTGCCAAAATCGAAGCTCTTGGTTTAGAGGTTACAAAAGTTCCTTCGAAGTCAATGCAGCATCTTGATGAGGTAGTTTTGTGGTTCATGTACAGCCATTTTCAGATGTGCAAGTCCTCTACCCTTCCAATCTTTAATGTTAGAACTTTTTTAAGATATAAAATAAACATCTTACTCAGTGTTTGCTTCTTGTGGGGATGTCAAATTTTTCGCCTGTTTTAGCTGGAAATCGCCAAGGAGTTGGATAAATTATCTGAAAAGTTGGATGATGTGGATGAGATGATATCCTCAACCATGGCTGCGGACCCGCAGGTGCAATCTCTTTTGAGTAGCACTGCTGATATATGGATGCCAGTTATCACTGCTACTACTGATGATCGGCGTAATTTTTCTGCATCAATAAGCAATGATAATTGCGAAGAAAAAGGGAAAAATTCCAATTAATTTAGGCAATCCGATTCTCATATAATATTCTCTGTTTGCCTTTTCATTATTTTTATATTGTTTTGTTCTAAACAAGGAATTCATGTTTACTTAATTACTGTAATTTTATGTTCGCCTCCTTCCTCGTCTCCCATCCCTCTCTTTTAACACTTTGTGAACAGCTGTGAGGATCATCCTGCATAATTCTATACAAAATGCTATAAGATGATGACAATCCTGTCGGCTGAAACTCTGATAGGAATTCCTTCTCCGGTACAAAGGGCTTGTTTGGAAATTCTAAAAATTAGATTAGTTATGTCAGTTATGTAACTAGTTTTTAATTAAGTCCGCTTTCAGTTTGTTTAAAAAATACCGTGTTTACGTCTTATTTTCTATATAAGGCTGGGCAAATTTATAGAAAAAAAAACTTACACAACCATGGTGAGATTACACCAGTTGGATCTTCGATTAGCCAAGTTTTCATGCTTTTCAAAAAGTCCCATTATTATGAAGATACCTTCTATTAGCCAGAGCTGGCTACGCTTCTCATCACAGGAGCTTTTCTTGTGAATGATGATATGTTCAAGGAGAAATGCGAATGAAAAAATCAAAAAAGGAAGAGGGGGGGAGGGACCTAAATATTGGATCCTGATTCCAGATGCATGTGAAGAGAGACATGGGGTCAAGCAATGAAGATGACATCCGCTGTTCTATCAACATCATGACAATGAAGTGACAAGAATCCTTCTGGCACAGAATTAAATTTGGCAGGTAACCAATTGGCGCATGACTCAATCACCCAATTAAAGACTTGAGCAGAACAGGAAAAAAATTACTATCCCATAAAAAAACTGAACTGAGATAAATATAGATTTGTCCAAGCTTTTCATCATGGATGTGAAAAGATAGTACAAAACACACGACCTTATTTAGATGGAGGCAAATTAACAATTAGACCAACCAGCCACATTACAATGGATCCTACAATCCAAAATACGAGGAATAACACTAGGAAACCTGCCAAGATTGTGAGCAAAGGAGGGCCTTGAGCATCATCGCTACTTTTACTCCCATCTGATTTCTCTTCTAGAGATTCTCCGCCCGAAGTGTTAGTGTTTGATGCTAACACAGCTGACAACTTTTGTCTGTCTTGAAATATTACGGTATTCTTGAACCTGAATGAAGGACATTATTAGTGACATTAAAGGACCGAAATCATCAAGTAACACCAATTTGAGCCAGCAGCAGTACAAGCACAGCACCAATTAAACCAAATGCATGCATACAGAAGAAGCATATTCATTGCACATCTCCTCATCGCGATAAGCCGATAACAAGCAACATAGCAAACAAGGGTGCAAAGTGAAATGTACAAGTTAAAAGTAAAGCGATGGCTAGTGAATTGTTCTGGTTTACAACTTCACTAGCCAGTTCTGGTTTACAACTTAACCAGCCAGAACAATCCCCAGCTCAGGATAAAGCATTTTTTCCTCAATCTTGAAAGGCATCATCCTTCACTAAATGAGTTGCAGCTGACAAGTTTTTCATGGTCCATTTGACAACTTTCTCCTACTAGTGCCCGATGCCAAATTGTTATTCAAAGGAAGTGAATAACTCCAGCTAATAGATTTTGTTGCAATACTCACAGAGAAATATTATAATCTGTTTGGTTGTCCGCCCTTTGCAATTTACATGGTATTGATGGTGAAAATTCATTATCTTTAACGGGACCATTCAAAGAAGTTAGTCATCACCATAATTAGTGTTATAGAGAAACAAAATCAATTTCTTAAAATTCATGAAATGCCTCTACTTTAATTTTTCTTCCCTCATTTGTGATAATGATAGCAATTCTCTTAAATTGCCTCGTTCACAAAGATGGATTTGTTCACGAAATTGTATGCAATACTGCGTAAATTACAATGGATCCATTGGGACACCAAATGAGCCATTAAAATTGACTCCCACTGTTTATGTAAACTCAAACAAGAGAGAAAACTTTAAACTTAAAATTTAAAAAGTCCTATCCCAACTATTTGGGGTCATAAACATGAATCCTATTCAGCTGTTCTGTTGCTAGAGAACTTTATACAAAGAACCTTAGGCTGCATTTGGTTGTCAAGAAACTTACACAAGAAAGTGAAATGAAGAAAAGTAAAAGCAAAGGAAAGAAAAAAGGGGACTTGGTGAAACCTTTTTTTTTTTTTTTTTTTTTCCGGCAAATATTTGATTTACAAGTAAGTTGTTAGAAAATAGGAGTTTAAACTTTTTCACTATACTTTTCTTGTAAAAAATGTTGGATGTGTTTTGAAGGAAATATTTTCTATGGGAAGGGGTTAGTGATAGGATCCAAAACATTCATGTGACAACCAAACATACAAAAAGTAAGGGAAATTATTATTTTTATTCCCTTTTTCCTATCCTATCATTAGAGGAGGGTTGGTTTCTTCCCCATCTATATTGATTGATTTATTGGCTCTCACTCTTGCAGCTTCCTTGCTGCTGCCCTACTGCTTGGATTGAACTGAAACAATGCCAAACAAAACCTACCCATAATTTCCATCAAAGGGAAAATACCAAAATTACAATTAACAGAACTTGGATATATTTCCAAATCGTCTCAAACAAAACTTGTTCTAAAACCCTCCCATTTTCTGTAACAAGGAGATCTACAGACACAGACTCAACTGGGCTAAAACCACTGATTTTGTACTAAAATTCCAACACTGTCGACTTAAAACACTGAAACCCACAAGTTAGGAACCCATTAATGAGACTAAATCTGAACCTATTTTTTGAAAGGAACAAGAAAGCATTGATGGGTAAGAAAAGGTTAATGGGAACAAAGAAGCTAAATGCAAAATTTGTCTCTAGCTATAAGAGAAGTACCTCAAGTTTGAAGGGGTAGGAGGGGTCTTGGCGCCAAGTTTAAGGACGGTGATGCCGGGAGTTTGAGCTGCGGTGATCGGACGATGGAACCCTAGAACCAATTCGGATGGATGTGAAGTGCAGAGGGAAGTCATCTTCTTCTACAAAAGTACAGATGTTCCTTCCGGTTCTAAAACAAACAAATGTAGTCCTTAATTAATGATTTATCGCAAGCACTAAACCTGTGGCCCAAATGTGGATGCACGGTGCATGGTGTTACCATCTTTGTTGCATCCCACGTGGTACATGACCGAACTGTTCTCCTACTAGTGCTGTGTTTTTATGGGAAAATGTGTTTGATCTTTGTACCGACACATATTAGTAGGATTAGTGGTTAGCTCTTAGTAAGAGAAAAAGCAACAAATGAGTCAACTCTCATCCATGAAAAACAGAATCAGAACATGATCTCATAAAAAAAAAGCTCATGTTCTATTGCAGTGGAAATTAGCAACACTTACGTTTCACTTATTTTTTAAATTTTGTGATTTTTATTTTTTTTATAAACTAAGAGCATCTCCAATGCTAAAAGTTATTTTTGGTCATTGTCATTTTTTGGCTGGCTATAGTAAAAATGTAGTCATTTAGCTAGGGTTGCTCCAATGTATATGAACTATTTTTTGACCTTTTTTCTCTCTTCCTTTACACCCAAGCACAAATCCCTGTCTGTTTTATGCGCTTGGAAAGAAATGACCAGAAATTTTGGATGGTTGTTTGGCTAATGCATTGAAACATGTAACTTAGAAACTTTTAGCCAAAAAAAAAAAAAAAAAGAAGACTTTGGCTCCTCTTTTGGCTAACGCAGTGGAGATGCTCTAACAGGTAGTGTCCGATGCTCTAACAGGTAGTGTTCTCTGCTGCCTCTAATCTTACCTATCAAGTTCAAACCTGAGGCTCATGAGCCAGGTTCCTTCCCTGATTATCAAAGCTACGAACTATTCTTGTGGGTTTGCTTTTATTTCATTCAATTGCAAGAACACTTTCAATGTTCGCTTTCCCTGCAATCATAGCCTGGGTTGCAATACAAGTTTCTTTTCAAATATCACCATCAATACATCCAGGTTAAGCAGACCAAACAGTTTGAAGGTATCTTTACCCACTGCCTCCCAGTAGGGCAGTAGCTTCATTGGGAACCACATCAACTTCCTTTTCATTGTAAGTTCAAACTCTAAAAATGTTACAACAATCTATAATGTCTCCCAAGTAAATGATCTCATGTTCAGCTTTTGGTGTATAGCTAACTCTAGGCTCTTATTCAACTGCAGTTCCTTCTTTTAAGTTCTTCGAAGTCTTGCAATCTATGGTTGCACAAAAATAAAGTAACAGTTTAGTGTCCCAGAGGGCTACCAAGAAACGTATAAATATCAATGCTTGATAGGTTCAAAGGAGCTAGAGTTCAAGTTGATTTACAAAACCAAAGCTTGAAATAATGTACACACATTATTTGTTCAACATGGCAGGCGTAATTAATTTAGGGATCAAGAAAGCAATAACAACACTGTTTTAACTAAATTCAAAATTTGGAGAAGAAGCTCCAACAGTGGGATTTGCCGATTGCAATACACCATCTGCTCCAAAACCCAATCCTGATTCAGACAATATTATTAAAAAATTGTTACGGCGCTGTCTCTGGATTAAGCTGCTTTCTTGCAGTAATTTTCAAGCCAATCCATCGTAACACTCTTTGGCCTCTCAAGTGGCAGCCCAAGAGCTCGGTCCCATATCAACTGTAGCAACAAAGAACCAATTCCAATGACTAAAAGAAAACAATAACAAAGCAACCAATCAAAGCAAAATGAAGGCAGAGATGACCTGAGAACAAATCCCAATACTCCTTGATACGCCAAATAGAACAGTAAAATATCTGTCCATAACAAAATTTGAAGGATATTAGCATCTCCCAAAAGCATGGAATAGCTGTTATTTTGAACTCCATCACTGCATGTACAAGTTGAGAGACAAAAATAAAGCTTCATACCTTGCTTCAGTTAAACCAAAATGGTTCAGCAACACCCCACTGTGAGCATCGACATTGGGCCAGGGGTTTTTAACCTACAAAATATCGCATAATTCCAATACAATCTCTGTTAGCTCCACATTTGGGTTGGATGAAAGTTTTAATTTAGAATTGATTTACAGAAAATATCAATGATAATTTAGTTGGAAAATCATGAATTTAACATGCAGCCTGAAAGTCAAAGATCCAAACCCAATAATAAACAGATCCTATTCACAATATAAACACGGTAAAAAATAGAAGTGGGTGTCACTGGGTGATCAGGTGACTTTTGGACCATTTGATATTTACCAATTCATTTACTTTGAGGCATGTAAGAAAAAGAAATCAAACAAAATGGTCCAAACCCTCTTATGATGGGTTTTCTCTATTGACATCTTCCAGATGAGCTGAGGTTTGCAATCCCGTTTTTATCATCCATTTCTACATTATGTGGACATGGGTACAAGTGTTGGGTGTGAGTAAGTGTATAGTGTCAGCTCGTCTAACCTCCAAATCTTATGACATGGGGGCATGGTTAAACCATTGAAATGTGTGATTTTTCTTTTTCAATACTCTAAGGCAAAATGAAGTGTACACGCTACATAATATGTCAAACAAGTGTACTTTCATTGTTTGAAATATAGGCACGACTCTTACCAAATAAATAATTATCGATGTGACATTGAAGCAGATTAATGAAATATATAACTGCACTTGTACTGAATCACAAATATGTTTCTCCCTTCTCTTGTCCAACATCCCTATTGGGCAAGTGTCCAACAATAAGCATGTTGGATATCCTATACCAATACCCATGGCTTACGCATCCAACACAGTTATTTCACATATTTTGAAGGGTACATGTAACACAGATCCATTCAGCAACTATTAAGGGATTATGCCCCCGTCTTGGATTTCAGCCAGACAGAGAAACAAAACTAATGTTTCCTTCTTCTCTATCATCCTATTCATCATTCCTTTACCATAATCCTTCCCTCAGAATGTGTTTGGATGTGATATCCGGGAAAATACATAAATAATATTTGTGTATTCAAACAAATTCAGCAAGGAATGCATTAATAGATCAGAGAGATTGTTAGGTAGCTCATAATTGGTACATTTTAGACAAGATTCCATTCAATGATACAGAAAACAATAAGTTACCTTGCCTAGTTCAGTAAGTATGGGAGGCACCACTTCATAAAGCTTTGAAACCTGTAAAGTGAAAGTTGATTTAGCTCACCAATGAATCAGATTACAAAAGTTAATGGCAAGGTGTGTCGTAAAAAGGCACTCCCTTGTCATGTAATCAGGGCTCAAGTGATAACCAGCTGGAACAGTGGATCATCAGGTAAGTGCTTCATCGCAAACTCTCTCTGGCACATGTATCTTGGATCTGTTTTACGCAAAACTCCGTGCCCAAATCCAGGAACAACCTGCAAATTCAAAAAAGAAATTACGAGAGGTTAGAAGCAAAACCATTAAACAGCTTATCAAACTAAGGCTCCTAATGGGGTTCAAAACTTGATTCAGATAGTCATTGCACATAGGTTAGGTGAAAAGCCCAATCTTTGCTCTGCAATGACTAAGAGGAGTGACTTAGAAACAGAGAAACGGACTTAAATAGTGGATTCCAGATGAGAACTGAAAACCAAAGACCAATGGTTGGCAAATCAAGAGGAAAGACATCAAGGACGAGGCAATAGGAGAGCACTGAGCTATTACAACTTAAAAGAGGTAAAACTGTAAGAGAGAGAAGCCTGGGATGGCAAGTGGTTCTGACTGATTGGTATGAGTGACCGGAAAAATGGAGCAAAACCTAATGCATTGAATCAGACCAAACAGAAGAATTCAACAACAAATATACTTCCAAATTAGGGTCCTACAGAAATTTTATAATTGAATCCCAGAAATCAGTGTCGCATCAAAATTTCTTCCGTGATTGCAGAATTAGTTAAAAGTAAACCTTCTCATTGAATAGGTTGGGAGGGCCAATGCAGCCCAATCTGCCAAAAATGAATTCAACTTGACCTTCCCCGTTTAAAATAGTTTAATTTTAAATTAAATATAGTATAATATTTAATCTTAGATATATGTAGTATTACTGTTGTGTGAGATTGTGACCAAGAGGGGCAATAAAGTGGTTCGACAATTATTTGCCCTCTTTGAGGGGGTCCCCCAATCAACGTGTATTATAATTATAATTATTATTATGATGATTATATTATTATTATTATTATTATTAAATTGTTGCAATTATGATTGCAAGCCTTACCCATCATGGGTAGGTAGCTAATCATCTACTTTATAATAAGAACATGAGCCTATTTACACAATTTTCAAGATATCCATTACTTGTAATGCCCATTGAGTGCAGGAAGCCAATCAGTGTCCAACCCCAATATCCAAATATTGTTAAAAAACCCACATACACAAGCACGGGGACACACACAATAGAAAAGAGGATGATTGTGAAGAAAAAGCTTCATAAAATTATAAAGACCTTAGGCCTTTTAAATAATTAAAGATAAAATGAAGGGTTCAAGAGGAGGCAGCAATGGCCTGCAATAACATAGCAATCAGAATATTTTTGCTACTAAAATATAAATGAAAATATTCTTGCTACTAAACAGAATATATATAGCCAATGCTACGAGGTTCTGAAATAATTTCAGTACAAAAGAAAAGAGATACAACTATAAATCTACCCAATTTCTTAATTTAAAAGTTCAACAGTTATGTGTACGCACAGTGCCACTCACAAGAGAGGAAAAATACTTCAAATTTCCCATCTCAGCTAAACTAGTAAATTAACCTTAACAACCAACCAAATACAGTAACTATATTAAAGTACCTTGCCACTTTTTAATGTTTTCCAAACATAGTCTTTCAATTGTTCTGCAGTTATGTTTTCTCCGCACTCATCAACCACAGATTTTATCCATAGCAAAACTTCCTGTGATCACAATATGGTGAAAGTAAGGACACAATCATTAAACAAACAAAAGAGCGAGCATAATCAAAGTATCAAATACATATTACTATATTCAAAATAATCCCGAAAGAAGACAAAAATTAAGAAAAATTAATACAGGAAACAAATAAAATTCGACAGCCTAGAGGAGAAACTGTAGTTACAAGTATCTTAATCGAGATACTACTTAGAGAACACTACACTGGAGCGCTCAGCAAGAACTCACAACCCGGGGCATCAAAACAGTGACAGGAAAAACTGCATTTCTCTTTATCCAAAGTAGTTAGATAAGGCCAATAATTATGATGGCGACAAAAAGAGAACAATCGGTTGGCTGATTACCGTAGAAGTCCATCTCGAACTACAGAATCATTAACCTCAACTATATATTTATACAATTGTAGTCTAGCTCCAAATCCATTTAAATGGTTTTCAAACAAAATATTTAACATGATATCCACCCAGAGTCAGAAATACTAACAGAACTATCCAAAAGAGAAAAACTAGAAACAGTTATGTATACATTACAAAACCTTACTACAAGCTTGGCCTACCTTTGTTATGAATATAAATGTACATACAGAAGCGCAAGCTAGAACAAGATAAAAAGTCATATATAGAGTAAATCCATGTGACAAAATCCAGAGTGTCCCACCTGAATCTAGTGAATTGTTAGAATCTGATACATGTATGACTATCACAAGCACAACCACCACTCCTCTAAATATCAGGCTGGAGACGGTTTGCATTTTATAATTATATTTTCTCAGACCTGCATAAAACCCTCTTCACTATGTAAACCACCTGTTCTTGCAGAAGGTTAAGATCTCATTTCATCTTGACTTATTATTATTTTAGGTTTCAGATTTTCTCTGTTTGTGTTTTAATCAGGTGAACAAAACCAGAATCACGTTTGACCAAATCTAAACACTCAGCTCTTCGATCTCAACTTGGTTGAGCTTAAATTCTACCAAAAGTAAAAATGGATTCAGGGTGAATTGACTACTTCCCAACCCTATAAAGTTATAAAATTTTCTTGTACCATTACTTTTTCTGCACAATTTGTTGACAAGTATACAAAAGAAAACAACAACAAAAGAGAAATAAAAAATTTGTAAAAATAAATAACTTCTAGCAAACCAACATGCGCATAAATATCCCTGCCACAGTAGCATTTGTATAGATTCATAACATCCACAGGTACAAAAACAGTAGCAATACTTCTCAAAGAACAGAAACATGGAAAACAAATAATATTCCAAAAGAAGATACAATACCTGATTAGCTAAACCATGGAGAGGCCCAGCTAAACCGTTTAATGCAGCTGCAAATGAAAGGTAGGGATCCGAAAGGGCACTAGCAACCTGAATTGGACATGACATCAATTAATGGAGAATATGAACAAAAACACGTACTATTATGGGACCAAAATATTCAAGAAAATTAAGACAGCAAACATACTTCAACTTATTTTGTAACTTCTAGATTCTAGATAAAAATCATAAAATATTTACATATAGCTACGAGTGTCAGAAAAACAATAACATTACAGCATCAAGATCAACCAAAAAAAAAAAGAATATAACAAAACAGAACTAGGGTCACTTACCAGATGACCAGTGTGAGCACTAACATTCCCACCTTCATGATCACTGCAACACATAATGAAATTAATATTAAGTTATATAACACTTTTACGTACCCAGAATTGTTGTAAAAAACTATAAGTACACCATGAACTTCGTGTCAATATACTATATGCTATGCTTTGTAAGCTTATAATAAGATATACCCACGTGTGGATGGTGACATAAAGCCTCATAAGCTCTTGCATCTGGGGACTATCAAACCCCAACATTTGAGAAAAATTTGCAGCATAATCCAGAGAGTCGTCCATTGGTAAAATTCTCCCGTCCTTGTATATCCTTCAAAAGCAGAAGGAAGGATTCAATTCAAACATAGTCGTAAACAAATCCCATGTAAGGAGGCACTGGAAATATATTAACTTTTTGAGAGAGAGAGAGATAATGCAATGTCAACACAGTCAATAAACAGTGTTGGAAAATATGTTAATATACAGACAATGTCAGTTTAAATTTTTAGGTTAAGCAGATTTTTACAGACCATATGTATAAAATAAAAAAACTAATTTCTTCTCTCGCCTTATATTTAGCACCTATAAAAACATTTCATAACTCTTGATCCATCAACAACATTCCAGAATCTTTCCCAGTGCGGTAAGGCTACATGTTTGATTATGAATGAGAAATGACATGCTTTGCTGACCTTCGATAAACATAAGCAGCAACAACTGGTACTCGAGCAATCAAATTAAGAGAGTCCTCATATGTCGGCTCCCAATACCTGAAAACAATGTTATATTTTAGTCCTCACATAACCCATTGAAGGAATGGAAACATAACCACTAAGAAAAACTTTACTTTGATTTTGGGATCCCCTTCTCATATGCCTTCTGAAATTCACTCTGAACCTGAAAGACAACAGCAGTTGATAAAATATTGTTAACTTAAATCTACTAGAAAATATTCAACAAAGCCCACCTAAAGTTGAGTACCAACTACCTAAATGTGATATGGTTTTTCTATGACTTCATTTATATGCACAACAAGATTCTTCTATAAAAAAAAAATTATTAGAAACACAAGAAGGAATGTTCAAAGAACAGGATAGGATCTCCTCCAAATGAAACTGTGAAAAAAGAAGAAACCATGAAAGCAACAAAAGCCAACGACAATCACTACAGCAGGACAAATGCTCCAAAGAAGAATTCTAGTCCATGGCACCCGTAACTCTACTTCTTTATTATAGATCTGAAATTTTTTTTTTTTGGGGGAAAGGTCCTTCATTGGGAGCACTTTTAAGAGAGTTTTTATAGGCATCTAATTGATGTAGTTAATGCAATTCATGCAGTGATGATGCACTGAAATTACTTAAGTTCCCAATTGCTCATAAGATGGTCATTCAAAGTCGAGGGATAAAAAAACTCAAGTCAATATGGGATACTTCTAATAAAAAATTTATTAAACATGGGTATTTTTGGGATAAATCCTTGAGCTGGCTTCAATTCCTTATCCCTTTCTAATATTATAAATAGACAATATAAGAGGAGCCAAAACATATTATCAGACACAAATCACCTATAAGTGTGTGAAAGGTTATGAGCATATAATAACCAAGCCAGCAATGCATATAAATAAAAATAAGTTCCAACGTCTATGTATCAACCTGAAGGGCCATTACACCTGTTGCAAACTGAGTCATTGGATGAGATGCAACAGGCAGAGCGTCGATGGCTTTATACACATATTCTGCAACCACAAAGTGACAAATCCATGAATAAAAATATTTATAATTCTGATTACAAGACCAATAAAGGATGGTAATTTCAAGCTGACCGCTGGCATAGAACGCATATAGACAGCGCATTTAAAAATTTCACATTTCTAGCCACAAAGTTTTGATTGGAAAGATGAACTGACATCCAAGCTATCAAGTAGTTTTCAATTAAGGACAATCAACCAAAAACTTCACATACAGAGAAATGAAATTTCAGCTAAGGTAAGGAAAAAAAAACTGTTCAATTCAATTCCAAAAATTTCATCATCCCAACTATTTGGCATCAACTTGATATGTCACGACAATGGAATATTTCATTGATACTATACTGCAAAAATTTGTAAGATACAGAACCTGGAACAGAGGCACGGCTTCGTAATTCCTTGGATAATTCATCTACTTGCTCTTTATTTGGTACCTAAGATACAGAAGAAAAGAAAAAGCATGCTTAATCCAACCCCAGGAAACAGCATAAGCATCAGCAGAGTTCATGTGATAAGCAGTTCGGGTATATCTCCAATTTTATAATGTAACATTAGACAACACAAATTGCTGAAACAATATCTTGTGTACTAAATCCAAACAGGGTTCAGGTATCTTGCAAAGCTTTGTAAGCTAAATTTTCCATCATGTGTGCATGCGCGCGCGCACCCACACGTGTGTGTGCGTGTGTACATATATATATTTTCATTTCCCAGATATCTGATAATGACTCCTTGCTTCAAACACAAAAACTACTTACCTTTCCTGTTAAAAGAAGCCAAAGGAGACCCTCAGGCAAAGGCTCTCCATCAGGCTTTGCAGATGGTAATACTTTCTGGCATTCAGGAATAGACAGATTCCTAAAGCGAATTCCCTGAAAAACATAAACCCGCCTTTCAGATCTAAAACTACTAAAATTTGTCATGTGTCCCATATATAAAACACTAACCATCAAATATAAACAATAATTAAAAAAAAAAAAACCTTAATAGAATGATTCATAAAAACTAGATTCAGTAAATGGTATATATACCTCATCAGGGTCAAGTAATGATGTTTCCCAAAGTAAACCAGTCATTCCTCTCATCCCACCGAGTACCTTCCAAATTATAATGTAAAGAGATTTCAACAAGTTGTATAATATAACCACATGTTGATCAACAATAGTAAACTTACAGAACCAAAAAACTATAAAAACAATTCAATTCTTAACTGATAGTAGACAGAACACTAGAGAAAACACAACAATAGAATTAGGAAAATTATAACAATTCACTTCTGCAATTGACATTAGACAAAGAAACTAGAATACACAAGAATATCTTTACCATATCAACAGTAATGTTTCCCAGTTGAACCTTTCCATGTTCTGTCTTAAGCTTCTTTAGGCGCTCCTGTAACAGACAGAGTAGGAAAAAAAAATGAAGTTCTAAGAACCACAGGCATTAGGAAAAAACTTCACTAGCTTTGAAATTGTGCAGTATCAGTTATAGCCCTTAAATTCTAACTTATTTTAGACTGTTCAACTTTCAGGGAAAATTTGAGATAGATTATAGAATAGCATGAGACCTCAGATCTAAACCTTCTTTGATAACTTATTCATACTGTAAGTTCACTTGTTATTAACTCAAGTGCAATCCACTGGCATAGCTGGGATAATTTGCATATTACCCACCAATAAAGAACCCAGCCAATTGATCCAACATGGAATG
>JAESVK010000474.1:373239-398455 GCA_017140935.1 Hamamelis virginiana | reverse complement strand
TTATCTCTCTACCAAAGCAAAAAAAAATTGTGGTCTTCACTCTCTTTCCTACTCAGATCTCGAGCATTTCCCCTGTTATTATATATGATGTTATACCCAAAATATATATATATATATATATATATATATATATATATTATATCAAAGAGGCCTCACTTATGGATTTCGCATAGGCCTCAACTCGTGTTGAGCTCGCCTTGTAAAAAAGACAACTAAAGTAGCCATTAATTGGATTAATTTAACAATTTCATAGTTAGAATTTATTAATTTCTTAGTTATAATTTAATGTGTGAGAGGTGATGGAGTGTTACAATCTTTAAATCTAATAGTATGAATAGTTATTTGTTTAGTTTCGAAATTTTTAAGGATTTTGTAAACTTGTTATGCAAATCAAAATTACTTATTTGATTATGAAATTTAATAGTTTTGTGATTTATGGAAATTTATGTTATCCATACTACTATATTAAGATAAAAGAAGAATGGTATTTTTTTTTTATTATCAAAATTATCCTTTAAATAAATAATATTTTTTATTATTCAAAATGATATTTTATTTTTAACCAGCCACTAAATAGGACTAATAGTCCAGGCGTTATATGAACCTATAGGATGATGACTCTGTATGGGAAGCGGGAGTTAATCGATCTCTAACACTTCGGACATATCTTGCATTGATAAAAAAAAAAAAAATTGATATTTTATTTTTATTTCTGACCTTTAAAAACTATTTTTAAAAATTAAAATTTTTATTTATCTACTTTTTTGAAAAAATTCACTTTGCTCCTTGAACTATTGGCTATTTTTTTGTTATCTTCATGTAGTTTTAATTGTATTAATGTACACTGGGTCGATTGGATAAACTTCTACTTCTTGTTTTTTTACTTTTAAAAGTACAAAGATAAAAGTTTTGAATGCAAAAAATTTAAAAGTTACTTTAAAAAATTGAGGTAGCAATAAATTCTTATTTTCTCAACTTTTAAAAATAACTATCAAAATTTTGTACTACATAAAATATAAATTTTTATTTTTATTTTTTACTTTTAAAAATAAAAAAATAAAAAATAAAAGTTTATCCAAATGCACACTTGTCAAATTTTTATCTATTATTTTGGTGGCGGCTAGACAAATATTTTCCATTCCCTAGGAGTGTCAAATTTTTATCTATTATTTTGGTGGCGGCTAGACAAATATTTTCCATTCCCTAGGAGTGTCAAATTTTTATCTATTATTTTGGTGGCGGCTAGACAAATATTTTCCATTCGCTAGGAGTGGGGTTACTAAGGAATGGGATTCCATGTCGCCACCAAAACGCACCCACCCACAGTCGGTGCAGGAACATTCTAATTCCTGCCCGCCAATGATTTTCTAGGCAAACAAACACCCCAAAAGCCGGCCTCGTAATGTGTGATGCATATCACAGGCAATCAAACCGGGGATAAGCATCATCTCTACACATGTCCAGCCGTATGTTTTATCCGTTAACATTCTTCTGTCATACCTTCCCTATTTTTGGAAAATAATATACTCGCTGTCTCGCCAAAAAAACACAAGGTACAAATGACGGATCAGTTTCTCTCTCTCTCTCCCCTCCCGTTTCTATCACATCCCGCTCGTGTATTGAACTAAAAAAGCAAGAGCAGTCTCTGTCCTTTATCACGCTAAAATTTTGTGGTTTCAACAGCTTCATATGACAAGTTTTTTTTTTTTTTTGGAAATTTATTTTGTGAAAAATATGACTCCCCTGCAATTTAATGTATTGCTTTATTTATATTTACGGTTGAATAAATGTTTCTTGTTCGTTTATAATTTATGGGTTTACAACTCTATAAACATAACAACGGATAATATAGCCAATTAGTGATTTTTAATGGGAATTAATGGGCTATTTATTTATTTATTTTTGGGTTGTTTCAGCTGCAACCATGAGGCGGTATGTGTCGAAAGTTTCTGAATGGCATCTGGGGTTCAGGAAATTTAATTTATGCTCGGTATGTTTCTCTGGGTTGTTTTATATTCCTTTTGTTTTGTTTGTTTTGTAGTTGATGAAATAGTATGTGCTGTTCGTTTGTTCTTTCTTATTTATGAGATTAAGTTTTAGGTATATCTGTCTCGAAAAGTAGTTTCATATAAATGATTTGTTTACTTACCTATCATCATTTTGAACCTTTAATCAATTCCCAACAAGGTTTAACTTAATTCAGCAATTCACCATTTAATGCATTGATATCATTTGTGATGCATTTCATTATATATTGATCTATTTGGATTGTCGATCCCATGTAGTTGAAATTTAGGCTTTGTTGAGTTGAGTGTTGAACTATTTGGGTTATAAAGGGAATACATTTTTAGCTTGTAATTTTGGAATTTGCTTTATTTTGAAATTTGTGCTACTAAGTGTATCTGCCCTATTAAAAGCTACGCATGCTGGTTGAGTTCACCATGTTCAGCTTTCACTGTGTTGTTTCATGTGAAATGTGACATAAATGCGAAGAGTAGAACACAATTAGCTTCCATGATTTTTTAGAGAAGAGAAAGTTCGGTAGAATACAATTAGCTTCCGTGTGCTCATTCCTTCTAAGATACAAAAATGGAACCTTAATGAGGAGAGAAGGCAGTGTGGGAACAAAAGAAGAAAGACTTTCTTTCTGGACCTCCTGAATTTCCTCAAAAGTCGAGAGTTTTGGAGAGAACTTAAAATGGAAGTTGTGCACAACATTTTAGCAAAAGGTATGAATAATTCACTTGGAATAGAGGTGAGACCCATCTGTTCACTTCCTTTTCTCCATTTTCTCTACATGTACTCGCTGATGAAAAGAACATAGTTTCCTGTTCTTTTCTCTCCCTGTCATTTCTGTTATTCATCTACTCCCCTCTTCTGATTTTAAGCTAAAAGTTTTGGTTCCTACTCAAAACATAGGCAGTGGAAATACCTCAAAAATGAAAATTTAATGAATTAGATGACAATCCATCTTGATGTGTTAGGTTTGTTCTTGTGAGACTGGATTAGCTGTTATGTATACAGCTGCTTCGTTGTCATAGAGGAGCTGCATCGGAGTCAATCATGACACTTCTAAATCCTGTAAGATCTTGTTATATAGCTTTGAGCCAAAAATTTAAATATGGCAGCTGCCATATCTCATTAGATCCTGTTATAGATTTGAGCCAAAGATCTAAACATGGCAGCTTCCATTGACCTATACTTTGGCTTCTGCGGAGGAGGACAGAGAAACAGTAGATTTCCCTGTAGAATCCAACATGGTGAAATAACAAGTAGTTGAACTTCTCATCGTGCAGCTACTTGCCCACAGGGTTGGAACCAAGGCAAAGGGAAGGGGGGCCATGTCCCCCCATGACTTTTGAAAATTTTCAATACATTATATATATTATTTTATATATTGTATATATTACACAACCACCCTAAAGACCGGCGCCCCTGATTCAATAATAAAATTGAAGGAACAAATTAGAATTAAAATTTTGAAAAGGGATTGAGGCAGCTGTAGAAAAGAGAGAAGAGAAAAAGAAGAAAAAGAGAGTGTACATTAGAGGGAATGTGAAGGAAAGAGAGGAAATTTTGGCTAGGGCTCACACAAGCATCATGCATTTATATTTTTATCTTTCTCAATTAAGGTGAGAACAATTCATAGTTCACAAAATTGTTGAGCAGACTTGAATCATATACATAGCATATATATATAATAACCCAAAAAGGGTTTAAAATTCAGAAAATATACCTTAAAATAGGTTATTTTTAACTATGGGCCACGAACTTTAACAAACTTATATGGATTATACTGAATTCGGATGGACAGACTATTTAACCTTTCGAATCCATAGGTTGAATACTATTATCACCAAATAAATTTGTACGAATTATTGCGATTCTGGCAGTAATATTTTGTAAATTTACAATTTTACACATTATAAAAATGACTATTTTACGCCAATTTCATATAAATTTTTTTTACTCTTACGTTAAAATTTTGGCCCCCCTTGAGAAAAAAATCCTAGTTCTGCCCCTGTTTGCCCAATCAAAATCCAGAAAAACTTTTAGGCACAAGTCGCTAGTAGATGACATGAATTGGCCTTTTCAGGAGAGGCTTGGGGATAAGAATGAGTCATATGGCTACAGCATAATGGGGCTGTGTGAAGTATACATGTGTTACAAACTCAGTTGGGGTGGTTACACAATTCCATCATTCAATGCTATGTAGAATTCTTGCAAACTCCATGCTAGCCTTATCCTAACCATTTTGGGTGGGGGCAAACAAATCTTTCGTTGCACTCTATCTAACATTTTTTCTATTTAATTAAATGAATTTTCCATTTTGAATGTGATTCATGACCTGTATATAGTTTTAACCATTCAGTTGATTTGCGTGTGTGTTTTAATTTTCTTTTGTTGCTACCGAAATTTTACATTTACTTCCCACTTACAATATTGCCTTATGGATTTATGGGCATGAAAAAAAGGAAGAAAAATTCATTATTGAGTCACCATTTGGAGGAAAATAATTACCATTTTTCTTGGTTCTTGATTTCTTCGGAGTTTATGAAAGATTATATACCCTAGAAGTCAACTACATATGAGTTTCATGATGGTTCAGTTCAAGTAGAGTGGGAGCTTGATTCAGCATTCATTTAGGGGTTTCCTAGTTAAGAAACATGCCTTGTCCAATATGTAGGCTTTTTCAGGAAACCTGTCGAAATTTTATCCGTTGCATCCAAATTTTTTTGAATACAAAGTTGAGTTTTTGAAGTGTTTTTTCAAATGCTTAAAACAAATCTTCACTGTTCTAGTAGAGAACTGTCTTTTTAATCCCCAAGTATAATGTCAATCAATTTAAGATACCAAGTCTTATCAATTCTGCTCATTTATTGGGCATTTGGGCACCTGATTGGGTGTGGACCGTGGGCATTACTTTGATAAGTATTGAGGCCGGCAACTTATGAAAATATAGTAGGTTGACAATGTCCATATTGATAACTGAATCAATTGTGAATCTGGATCCTAGTTTCTAGCCAGAAATAGTCATTGTCAAGGCCTAACTAGTTGTCATTGATGTCTTTGTATCACAGATGTATGCAACTTCTTGTGCTAAATTGTCAGAAGATCTACCAAAAGATAATCCTGTTTCTGATATGTTGGTTGATTCATTTGGAAGGCTACATACTTACTTGAGGATCTCCTTGACAGAGCGTTGCAATTTGCGGTGTCATTACTGTATGCCAGCTGAGGGTGTAGAGCTCACTCCTGGCCCTCAACTTCTCTCACAGAATGAGATTGTTCGTTTGGCAAATCTCTTTGTCAGCTCTGGAGTGGATAAAATTCGTTTGACTGGTGGGGAGCCAACCATTAGGAAAGATATTGAAGACATATGCTTACAGTTGTCTAATTTAAAAGGGCTGAAGACACTGGCCATGACTACCAATGGAATTACACTCGCGAGAAAACTTCCAAAGCTGAAAGAATGTGGGCTGAGTGCAGTGAATATTAGCCTGGACACTTTGGTCCCAGCAAAATTTGAATTCATAACCAGGCGTAAAGGGCACGAAAGGGTTATGGAGTCGATTAATGCTGCTATCAACCTTGGGTACAATCCTGTCAAAGTATGCTTCTCCTTCTCTGGTTTATAATTATTTGTTTTCTTAACAAATGTGCTCCTTTGAATTGCTGCTTCTTTTGCCAATGTAGAATGTTATTAACTGATTTTATGGAGGGTCTATGCTTAGTGTTAGCTCATGGTCAAGGTTTTCTTCTGATGCAGGATTGTGTAATTTTTTGCATGTGTGCTGTATTTCAGGTGAATTGTGTTGTAATGCGTGGGTTCAATGATGATGAGATATGCGATTTTGTGGAGTTGACACATGATAAACCAATCAATATCCGTTTCATTGAGTTCATGCCTTTTGATGGAAATGTTTGGAATGTCAAGAAACTTGTACCCTACTCAGAAATGTTGGATAGAGTGGTAAGGTAGATCTCTGACAGGTGAATCCATGTATAGACTTCTGAATGTCCCTTTATACATATCCTAAATTACTCAATATTACTGAACAGGTAAAACGGTTTACAGGCCTAAAGAGAATTCAGGATCATCCAACAGATACAGCCAAGAATTTCAAGGTAGAAGGGCATCTTGGTACTGTTTCTTTTATCACTTCAATGACTGAGCATTTTTGTGCTGGTTGCAATAGAATTCGACTGTTAGCTGATGGAAACTTCAAAGTTTGCCTCTTTGGTCCTGCAGAGGTGAATTATTTTCTTGCTTATTATACTTCAATTCACATATAGATGCTGTCATACAAATTGAAAATCACTGTGTCATTCGCTCAGGCCATTTGGATTTGCCATCTTTACCTAATTCGACTTATTTTTTGGAAAAAAAAAAGAAAAAGAAAAAAAAGGTGCTCGTCTTGCTGTAATATTTGTAATGCTATGTATAAATGTATGGCATGGAACACTGTTTATTGTGTATAGAGAAACAACACCCTTTTTGGTATGTTGGTAAGAACAGATGCTAACTTCCAATAATTTTTAGGGTGTAAGCTTCTATTCCATTGATAGGGTTAAATGCTTTGTTCTTTTACTTTTAGTGGGAAACTTCATGCAAATTGTGAGTTTGTATGACTTAAGTCAACTCAACAAGCCTTGTGCCAACTATCTGGAGTTGGCTGCATGAGTTTTTTCTTCTTTTTTCATTTTGCATTATATATGGCTTTAATTTAAATTATATCACAGGCCATTTCTAATATATTTAACCTGTTATCTTTTCCCCTTGCCCTGTTTGTGTATTTAACTTGAACTCATATCACCTTCCATTGGTACAGTCTCTATTTTAGCTTCAGAAGACCAGACCATATATCTTATCTTGTCTCCAAGTCGATTGTACCTAACTACTCACAAATGAATTTATTTTTCAGTTTTATTCTTTCTTGTCTTGCCACTTGTCTATCTTAACATCTTTTCAACTGCACTATTTTATGCTAATGTCGCTTTTGATATTCCAACATTTTGTACCATAAAGTATTGCTGAAGCTAGTCATATTTTTCAATTTCCCCTGTAATTCAATAGATATGCATTTTGATGGGCACTCCATAGTCACATATCTCCTTCATCCATCTGAATCTAATTCTTTGTGTAACTTCCTCTTGATATTATCTTCCTTATCGATCATCTAACCAAAAAAAAATATTAATGGAAATCAACGATTTAACGCATATTCTCTTCATAATCTTCATTATCTTCTTTCTTTTGCTTTTGGATCTACTAAAATTAAATTTTGTATATTGAGTCCCTTGCTGTATACTGTAATCATTCTGCTAAAAGTGGTAATCATAAGGTACCAACTCATCCATTCTAGTCATGATCTATTCTTGTTGATCCCTTGTATGTTCGAATCTAAAGAAATTTAGAGAATTATGTCTTGCAGGTCCCTAACTTCTTTCTGCTAACCCAATGTTTTGAGGCTTTGTTGGGGGGAATGTTTCACTGGATAGGACTACCTTGGAACAGTTCCTTCATCTTATCATCTATTATCATATTGTGAAGAACTGAGATGAAATATTGTAAAGTAATAGGATGAAATAGGGCTGCAGTACATTTGGACATACTGTTAGGTGTTTGGCTTTGAACAATGAAGCTATTTGTTCTTTGTTTTACAAGCTTTAGCAGATTTTATCATTTTTTTTTCCTCTTTTTGTAATTCATATTTGAATTAGTTCATTGTTATTCTTAATTGAGTTTATTTTTGGCAGGTTAGCCTGAGAGATCCCCTTCGTCGTGGTGTTGATGATCATGAACTCAAGGAAATAATTGGGGCAGCGGTACGCATTTATAACGTCAATGCATTATTATGGGATACCATTTGTTAAGGATCTTTGGTACATTGATCATATGACCAAAGTTGGCCCCTGATAGCATGATTAGATGGCCCTGGTCAATGATCAAAGGAATTGCTTCAGCTTTTGAGCTTTCCTTATGTGGTCTTCCACAATATGTTTCTAAGGTATTTTTATTTATTTATTTTTCTCTACTTTACTGCAGGTCAAGAGGAAGAAAGCTTCTCACGCTGGCATGTTTGACCTTGCGAAGACAGCAAATAGACCTATGATACATATTGGTGGTTGAGGCTTGGTATTCCCTTTCCTAAAATCCTGTATGGAAGCTATATTATATCAAGCTCTTGAACTATTTTAAGCTTTTTCCTTCTGCCGTGCCTATAGAAGTAGTACTTTTCCTGTTTTAATTCAGTTGCATATATAACTGCATTATGGGTGAAAGAGCAAGAAAGCATTTGCTCTCTGGAGATGTGCCTTTCTTGCTGTTTTCTGGGTCAGATGCTGGCTAATTTATGGATAGAGTGTCTTTTCTATGTTCTTTTTGGGTGTCTGTTTCTAATGAGTTTGTTGGGATTTTGTTGTTCATTATCACCAGAGCTCTTTGTTGGGATTCTGTTGTTCATTATCATCGGAGCTCAGAGTGTTAGGATTAATTTCAATTAGATGTCTATTTTATTTTTATTTTGTGTTGTTTCTCTTTGGTGGGAGGACTGTTTGTCCTCCTTTATACCTATATCCTCTTGATTAATAGTATTCTTCTGTATTGCTGATAAAAAAAACTAATAAAAGCCCATCAATGCCAAGGAAAAATGCTTGGTTTGGCTTCAATTAATGCCAAAGTGGACAGCAATCAATCGAATTCACAGTGTTACTGAAACAATTGTGTAATAAATAAAGACAAATTAGGTTTATAAATATAATTATTCAAAAGTTGCTTTTACATGGCTTAAGTTTGACCAAGTGCATAGAAGTTTAAGACTACCAGCATTTTAAGTTAATTCTTCGGTTCTTTACTAGGTCTAATATATAAAAGATT
Source organism: Hamamelis virginiana (assembly GCA_017140935.1). Lineage (NCBI taxonomy): Eukaryota > Viridiplantae > Streptophyta > Magnoliopsida > Saxifragales > Hamamelidaceae > Hamamelis > Hamamelis virginiana. Next base: position 389,574 of record JAESVK010000474.1, on the reverse strand, counting down.
CATACCACTAGGTCCGACCAATAAAAACATATACCACTAGGTCCTTCGAAATATGAGAGGATAAAAATGCCCCTACTAACAAATAGACAATCAACTTTCATAGAAAACCTTTTGATTTTAAGCAAAAAGAAAGGAAACTATCACTTAAAAAAATGAAAATAATAAAATCAAGAAAAAAAAATAAAAATCAGGCAACGCAAACGAAAATCAAACAAAAAACTGATGAGCTCTAAAAAAAACTAATGTGTACATTTTTTAAAACCAAAATAGAGCAAAACAAATCAAAACAAAGCAAAGAAATTGACAAGTTCCCTTTTTTAAAAGCAAATTGGATCGAATTAAGAACTGATTGGTCTATATCATTCATTTGTTTTGACCAAACACAAAAAAACCACTTCCTTTAAAAGTGATAACATTATCAGTTTTGACCATACATGAAAAAACTCAACCCTTGCTGGAGATAGGTTTATCAGTTTTTTCTTTCACAATCCAAACACAAAAAATCCCTCCCTTCCAAAACCGACAAGGTAACTCATATAAAAATAAATAAATAAGAACACCTGAAGGAGAAAAAAAATTTATGAGTTCATTCCTTTAAAAGCAAATTGGATTGAAGAAAAAAACTGATTGGTTTATAACATTCATTTGTTTTGACCAAACACAAAAAAAAAACCGTTCTCTTCAAAAGTGATATCAGTTTTGACAAAACACAAAATAAACCTCTCCCCACAGAGAACTTTATCAGTTTTTTCCTTCACAATCCAAATTCAAAAAAATCCCTCCCTTCCAAATCTAGCAAGGTAACTCAAAAAAAATAAAAAAAGAACACCAGAAAGAGAAAAAAACTGATGAGTTCATTTATTTAAAAGCAAATTGGATCAAAGAAAGAAACTAATTGGTTTATATTATTCATTTGTTTCGACCAAACACAAAAAAAACCACTCCTTTCAAAAGCGATAACGTTATTAGTTTTGACCAAACACGAGAAAAAAATCCTCCCTTCAAAGAATAAGTTAATCAGCTTTTTCCTTCACAATCCAACACAAAAAATTCCCTCCTTTCTAAATCTGGCGTACCTACTCATAAAAAATTAAAAAAAAAAGGAAAAATGAAAAAAAGGATACAAGTAGAAGGAGAAGGAATAACATGGAAGTTGATGCTGTTAAAGACGAGCACTTATATGAAGCACTAGATTCATTCCCATTCTCTTATGCTAAATCAAGCTGAACAAAACACTGACCTTGTTCGAAACGCAATATAAAAATTGTACTGACTGATCCGAACTAAAAAAGCAACAAAAAATCAATGATGATCACAAATATTAACAATAAGACGGTGGTTCATAAACCTATATATATATATATATATATATATATATATATATATATATATATATATATAGATATATCAAACTGAACAAACCGTAAACTATAATGCACAAAAAGATGAATTTCGAAAGAACAAAAAAGGAATAAAATGATTAGACTGTTGCAGAATTTGATTGAAATTTAAAGTTGATTCAAAATTTGAATTTTTTTTTTTTTAAATAAAATAAAATTCAAAGGAGAAACTTAAGGAAACTACTAAATCTGAAAATGAAAAGTAATAATAAAACAACTACTACAGTTAACCAAAAACGTCAAAATAATCTTTTTCTAATTAATTTTGGATCTAATGGAGTATAATTAAAAATCATAAGGACTTTACTTTATAAATTTGGATTTTTTGATATGGAATCTCGTACCGTGGACTTTATGGTATGGAACTTTGTTACTTTGGACTTTTGGATAATTTTTCCTTAATTCCTTTTTTATTACAAAAATTTAAATGTTTACTAACCGTCTTAATCTCTAGGAGCGAGTGATGTCTAAATCCTTAGGAGGTTTAGGTGCTTAATGAACTCGACGTGGATTCTTGGATAAAATGCAGGCTTGAGTTTTCCACCAAAAATAATTATGATTTGATTTGAGTTTGATTAAGTGCATGAAGTTTAAGAGTATTAGGCTATTAGCATATTAGTGTTAACTTTTGAATTTTTGTTTTATAAATTTTACTCCCTCCGTCCCATTTTATGTGACTACTTTGACAAAAGAGACAGTTTAATAAATGCTATTAGTGCTTTAACTTTTTCATATTTTTAATGTGTTTCAATATTACCCTTCTATTGACAGTAGTTTGAGTAACTTTTTATCTACCTTCTTAATTTGTGTTAGAAATGAAATTTTCATATGTTAAAAGGGTATAAAAAAAACCCACTTAAATTTATAGTGTAAAAAGTCAAAATGATCAAATTTTTTGGGACATCCAAAAATGGAGAGATGATTACATAAAATGGGGCAGAGGGAGTAATATTTACTTTAGAAAAAACTGATGTAATTCTTTGGAGGATGTGAATTGGATTTCCATCGACAATGAAGGTTTTAGTTGTAGTCAAACAAATTTTCTACCAAAAGATGTTTTTTTTAGACAACATAGGGTATTCTAGGCTTACTCCTGCTGAAGTTTGGGCCTAGGGTAGTCCCTTGGGAATGGGCGATATCACCCACAAACCCCATCCATCCAATAGTCAAGATGCCAAGGTTCAATTTCAGTATCTCCACTTCATATGAGCCGCGGTCTCTAACGCCTTAACTACTCTAGCGGGTTGTCCACCAAAAGTTGATACAGGATCTTTCCAAGGATTTTCATCAAATGTCCAAATGTTACAGAAAATATGTTAGTGCAGGATTTTTACCACACTCAGGTAGTTTTTACAGCTAGGGACTTTGAATAAGTGGTGAGGAAACTTTGAAAATTTGGAAGCATTCTAAACCATTGATGTTTGGATGACATTTAGACCACTACAAGTTTCTTGAGTACACTTTGAAGTTTACATATAATCTTGTCAAGTAGATCCTGTATTTTACTGAAGATTTTTTTTATGTCCGAGGTCTAAACTGTTTCCATGTCACTTCAAAATTTCTATAAAGAGAGAATGTATGTATTGATGATTAACTCATTGTTCCCTTTCAGGTTCCATTCGGGTTGAACTTGCTGGTGCAGAGCAAAAAAGGAAGAGCACTTCATGCTCTCAATCAGTTGATCTCACCAACGAAAAAAAAAAGTTTTGGGGCATGCTTCTCTTCCCATCATTAGTTACAAGCAGCAGGTGCTGTATGTAAATAAGGGGGCTATGCAATTTCAGAACCATACATTCACCGACTTTCTTGTCTTCACTGCATCTGCAGTAAGGGTGTAAACTGTGTCTTTGCTATGTTTGTGAAAGAGTGTTGGAAACTCAACTCTCAACTGTTCTTTTTTGGTTAATTTAACTATATGCTTAATTTAATTTTAATATAAGGAAATAAATTTTCTGGATTGACTGGCCAGCTTTGTTCTCTATTACAATTTATTAACTAATAGCCACCCTCAATATGGATTGTTAATAGGCTGGACTATTCTCTGTATTGGATTCATAAGAAAGCTCAACTCTTTCACTCTATTGTTCCAACTCTCTGGATGTGTTGTTCCAATTTTATCGGATGTAACTGTCTCAAAAAGTCTCTTTTTATTCAAATATGATATTTTCCTTTTGAATTTAACTCATTATGAACTCTACTATTTCTAATTGTATACTCCTAATGCCTAGAGGTGGCGATTTATGTGTTGTGCAATCGTTTGGGACCAAATCAAGAGGCTTTTGAGTTGGTGGTTTGCGTCCCAACAGTTCTAAGTCACTCACATGGAGTGGGACCCTTTATGTTTGAATCAATGGCATTGCTGTTGTTACCATGAAGACCGCCATCCATGGCCGATGTTAGAAGCTACTTTTCATATTGTGAATTTTAGTCCTCAGGTTGCAAACTAGAAGAAGGGAAAAAGATTGATAATCCATGAATTAAAAAGACAGAATGTCTATTAGTGAAAAATGCCAAAAAGAATTTTGACTTGTCTTGTGCCAGAAAGGGACTTGCGGATAGCCGTTCCCATAATCTATCATGAAAAAGAAAGACATAAAGGCAGACGGAAAGCTGTTTGGGTGAAAGTCTTATATATAAATATACATAAATGATCAAGCCAACATATGCTTATATAAATTATATAAGCATGAAGGTCATGGATAACTGTGAGATACAAATTTTGAAAAGCTTACCGTTAGATTATATACTATATTTATGCATATCATGTCTGCCAAAAAGCTTACTGTTAGATTATATATTATGCTTATGCATGCCATGTCTGTCAAAAATCATAGTGATCAATGGTCGGTTTTTCAGAAATATGACTGAGACAAAATGCGACAGTTTTCAGCTATCAATATTTTTCATAGCTATATTTTCAAGTTTTGATATTAAATTACATTGATTTTTAGCGTACATGACATCCATAAATACAATACATAATCAAACGGTAAGTTTTTCAAAATATGCATCCTACAATTATCTATGAGCTTTATACTTACATAAGATATATAAGCATATGTTGACTAGATAGGGACTGTCATAGTTTTTCTAAGTGACATTTCTGAGAAATTGACCCTTGAATCATTGTAATTTTTGGCATATATACATGACATGCTTAATTACAATATCTAATCCAACGGCCAGTTTTTCAAAATAAACATCACACAATTATTTATGATCTCCATGCTGACACAAACTTATATAAGCATATGCTGATAGGATCATTTCTGTATATATCTAAATGTCATCCTCATCAAGCTTGCAATTTGCAGGAGTAGGTAGGATGAATCTAGTCACTGGTAGTCTATTATTTAATCTTGCAATTTGTAAAAATTAACATTTTGAATAGTCACCTCTCTCTCTCTCTCTCTCTCTACCTGTATTTTTGTTAAACCATTAAAACCTTCACTATTCCAAGTCTCTCTCCATTATAAATGAATATTTATAAAAAAATTATTTATAAATTTTTTTTTTTAGAAATTTAAATTATATAAAGATAATATTAAATCAATAATATGAACTTAAAATGTTACCCCATTTTCATATTAGAAAAAAAAAAAAAGATTTAATAAAATAGTACTAAAATTGCATTTATTTTTAACTTTTTTAAAATAAGAAATAGAATGTAAAAACTTTTTGAAAAAACAAGTTATATCAATACTTATAAGAAATTTTAATTTAATTAGAAAAATTTTAATTGTGATTGGTGGTATCTTATGAAATCATACCTATTAATAGAATTTTAATTTAATTTAAACTACTTTCATTGTAATTAATAAAATATAAATCTCCTCTTTATTTTTCAATTTTTTTTTTTTTTGCTTAATAGAAAAAAGACAAATCTTTGAAACACTAAGAAAAGATAAAAGTTTTTTGGTATTAAAAACTTTGTTGAATTAGGAAATTAATTGAGAAATAAAAAGAAAAAAAAAAGAGACTCTAGCTTAAGAAAAGATTAAAAGAAGCAATTAAAGAGATTTTGTGTAATTAAAATTCTAAAAGAGTAAAGTGTTTTATTTATAAAAAAGAGAAAAGCAGTTTGAAAGAAGAGACATCACCACTCAAAGTATGAAACATTAGAGTGATTTTTAATTTCGGGTAAAGTGTCTGATGTTATAGTATTTTTCAAAAACTTAAAAATGCACTAGATTTAATTTTCTTTCCTTTTCATTTCTCTTTCTTAGATGCTGCAAACAAAAGGGAAGGTAAAATGAAAATGTAAGGTTATGAAAAATATTATAGCAGAAGACACTTTAACCTGAAATTAAAAATCATCCTAATGCGTCCTGCTTTGAGTGGTGTGAAAAAAATATGAAATTGATTTAAAAGAAGGAATCTCACCACTCAAAGCAGAACACATTTGAATAGTTTTTAATTTCGGATTAAAGTGTCCGGTGCTATAACATTATTGAAATGAAATGCTCCAACTCCAATTCCAGTCCTTAACTTTGTGCCCATTATACCCTCGTAGTTTTCCCATTTCTAAATTGACAGATTTTTCACTTCAACCGGTACCAGACTATTAGCACAGCCATTCACATGTATGGAGCTGCTAATTGCTAATTCATCCCCTTCACTCTGTACGTACCTGGCAAACTATTTGAAGACCTCACAGTACAATTTTAGAGAGAGAGAGAGAGAGAGAGGAAACAGTTTGGGAAACCAAATCAAAATGAAGCCAAAAACAGGAAAATGGAAAAAAAGACAAATTAAAACCCATCATGAATCAAAGCAAAAACAAATTAAGAACGAAGAGTCGAGTTGAGTTCACGACATATTAGAAACGTGCAGAAGCATTGCTATGCAAGACAAGACCAATGCTGATTAAGAAGAAAAAAATGAGCAGTAATTATAAATATATTTATATGTTCCCGGCCATATTAATTATAACTTTACAATATCAAATCAAAGAGATATAAAACTCAACACTTCTCAAAACAAGAGAAACCCCATTAATTTCCAGTAAATTATCCTTCAGAGAGAGAGAGAGAGAGAGACTAGGAAAGTGGGATCTCTCCAAACATATCCATATGAGAAGATTTGAGAGGAAGTAAGGGAAATTGAGTTAGCTCTTGAATAAAACCATCCAAATCTGTAAACCCATCCAAGAAACCACGTGAGGACTTCTCACTTTTCCATGTATCTTCTTCTTCTTCCTCTTCCTTTATTATCTCCCCATCCAGAAAACTGGGAAACCCATGTTGCACTTCCATGGTCTTGCTTGGCTTGTCGTAGAAATTTCTTATATCTTTCCTCACAACACTTCTTCTTTTCTTCTTACTACTTCCCTTTTGCTCCAAAGGCTTCCCAGTGAGTCTCTGCACAAGCTCTCTGAAATTTTCAGCATCGGTCTCTATGATCTCTGGAGCGAATATATGAATTATGCGCACTTTTGGTTTGAATTTTGATATTACATGTGAATCCTTGTGCATGGTCATGGCCGCTGTAAAATGACCTGAACTGGGATTACATGATTCTGCAGGCTTCATGTTCCTTTCCATGGCAACAACTCATTCAAGTTGGAGAGAGACAGAGAGAGAGAGAGAGAGAGAGAGAGAGAGAGAGTTGTTTTATATTTGAAAGGAAGTTATGGAAGCTTAAATAGATTGGAGATGATATTTGAGGTGTTTTAAATGAAAGGAAGAAAAAAAGGTGCGATTTGGAAAGAAAACAAAACAATTAATTAAAGCTTGTCTTTTGGAAGTAGCTAGGAATGGAGGATAGGATGTCTCACAAGGGTCACTGAGATTGATGTACGATGGTCCTACTCTGTATTCACCCTCAAATGACCTAAATACCCTTCTAACATTTTTATAACTTTCTTGATATTTTTTGTTCACAAATCACAAGCTATATATATATATATATATATATATATATATATATATATATATATAGGTGCTAATATCATGTTCTTGCATCAGATACCTCTCTTGTAGAGCCACTTGCACTGTTAATTTTGAAAAACTGACCGTTGGATTAGATATCTCCATAATGTATGTCATGTCTGCCAAAAATCACAGTGATCCAATGGTTGGTTTATGAGCAAACCGACTGCTAAAAAATGATAACATTTTAAAGAACAAAAAAGTCAAAGTTTTTCATAGTTACATTTTAAAAAAACTAACCGTTGGATCACTGTAATTTTGGCAGACATGACATACATGATAGGTGTATCTAATCCAACGGTCAGTTTTTCAAAATTTCCATCTCAAGTGGCTCTACAAAAGGGCACCTGATGCAAGATGCATCAGGTGTACCTGATATTAGCACCTCTCTCTCTCTATATGCATATAGCACTAGTGAATGTCTTCTTGAGAGTAATTTAGTTACATATTGATGTAGGACAAGTCACCAAGACTAATTTGTTAGAGTTTGTTGATCCACAGGTGAAATTTTAACCTAGCCTCTTTTCAACTTTGTCTATATTGCAGCATTTTTCTTTGGATAAAGAAGTATTTGGATCTCTTATAAGCCCTCAGCAAGGTTGTGGGCACATGAACTTCCATTTTCCTAAACAAACCAAGCAATTATTATTTACTAGCATAAATTTGTTCGGTGATTTTAAAGTGCCGAATTAAATTTGAAATTTTTATTTCTTGAGACATGATTTGAATTAACCATATATCTTATCTACTCTTAGGATCGGTATTGTTGGATTTTTTTTTTATTTTTTTTTGCTATACAGGTATCATGGCCAGTTTGAGCACACCAGACTAAATCTTGCACCCAGAACAAGACTTTCGAAACAAGGCTTGCACCTTGTGGTCCGTGGCCTAGGATATTAATAGTTAGTGGGAGTCGAATCTAGAACCAATGGACTTTGTACGCCCTTACCTGTGGGTTTGAATGAAGTTAATATTTTTCAATTTTTAGTTCTATTTGCTTAATTCAAATTAAATTGAATTTCAAATTATAAAACTATATTTTTTTAATCAAATTAGTGGAATTAAGATATATATATATATATATATATATTAGACACATGTTGTCTCCTACTCTACTATGATAATAAGCTACCCCTACATCAAATATCTTTTGTTAATTGAAGCAAAAGTCAAATGTTCAACTTTTGTCCATGTTTACCTAAATTTTCGCCAGGTTGGATTGAAGGTGTTTGGTTTGAATATGAATTGAGCTGACTTGCAATACCACGCTTCTTTATAGAAACCCCTTCCAAATATGGAAATGGATATTTTCGTGGCATGTCGGTTTTTAACACTTAATTTAATCAGGTTCTTAATTTAATCACTAAGATTGTTTTTTTCTATACAAGTCTAGACCAGTTTGCGCGCATTAGAATAAATTTTGTACTCCGAATAAGATTTTTGAAATAAAATCTGTATCTTGTGGTCCGTAATCTCAGATGTTAGTAACTAATGGGAGACGAACATAGTAGAAAAGAACTTGATACATCCTAATATGGAGTCTAGATCTTCTAGCCCAACGACACTGTCCCCCTCTCTAGTCCACCAATGATATGATGACACGTGGCAATTTTATGCCACTCACTTACGTGTCAATCTTCCCTCAAAATTTATTAAAAATTTATGGCATTCCTTTATGACATAAAATTGCCACATGTCATCATATCATTGGTGGGCCAGAGAGGGGGACATGGTCGTTGGGCCAGAAGATCTGGACTCCCTTATATGGGCGTTTAACGCTTTTCCCTCTCTCTCTCTCCAATTTTTTTGTGACAAACAGTCGCAGCAGGCAAAGGTGTAATACACTAATGCAGATTCTCTGCTTGGGTATGCTTGGTGTTTGGGTGATGTGGCATGATCTGAATAATCTGCATATCACCCGAGTGAAAAGAAGACCATCCAGATCATACCACATCACCCAAGCAAATTCAAGCCCAAAGCAGAGGATCCGGATGCATAGTACACTAGTACCATCCATGGGGATGCGAATAATCCGTGCAAGATACAAAGCGTGTGATATGCACGTGGGCGCAATCGTGAGTTGCGTCAGAGATCTCTGTGCGTAAAAAGCGGAGAGTAGAGACACGAGACTCGCGCCGGCCGTACGACGCTGTCACTACGATCCGCCACGTGGAGAAGCTTGTGAGATGCTCAACCTCTGAGGCGCGAACCAGTAAGGCAGTGACGTGTCTTATTACCACTTGGTAAGGTTTTGTTGTAACTGCGTGAGGGAGCTGACATCACCGGGGATTTTGACTGAATCTGTCCACTAACATGCACCGGCTGCGCGTGTGCGCATCAAGTATCAATGCAGATGATGGGGTGGTTGGCTGTTTGGGGCCCTTCATTCATTTTTGGTAACTTTGGATAAGTTTGAGTTGCATGTCCAATCAGACTCTGCCACCCCGACTTGTGCAGCCTTTTAGGCCTTATTTTCTTAGATTTTTTTTAGGTCAAAATCATTTTTTATTTATTTTTATTTTTTAAACTATATAGAGAAAATGATGAAAGTTTTAAAAAATCACTCATAAATATTTTTAAAAATTCACTATCTTTTTTTCTTGTACTGATATGTTATACTGATGCAAAATATATAAGTGAGGAATGTGTAAAACATACTGCATAAATTTAATTTAAATCTTTTTTACTAACTAATCAACCATGTGAAGTTGTGCATCTTTATAAGAAGTTTTGTTGCAACTTTAAAGCTTTGGTTGGATATATATGCCTTTTGAGATCCAATTAAATAGTAGTTAAAAAACCAAAAATTCTTTTTGGAGTTAAGTAATGAATTTAATTAACCACTTATTTTTATGAAAAAAAAATACAATAATAAGAGGAATTGAGCTTATCATTATCTCATATTAATTGGTAGTTTAAGAGGGCACCGTATATGTATATCCATAGGAGGTTTCACTGCGACTCTGAGACTCTAAAACTTAATTAGAATACTTAGATTATGTTTGGCCCCCAACTCTGAAGATAGGTTTCTGTTTTCTGTTTTCAAGAATGAGATCAGAAAACTGTTTTTGGTTTTCTAAAAACAAAAACTCGTTTGGCACATATAAAATTGAAAACAGTTTTCAAAAACACAAAGTAATGAAACTTGTTTAGTGTAAAATTGTTTTTCATTTTCAGTTTTCTCTTCTCTTCTCTTTTTCTTTATTTTTTATTTATTTATTTATTTTTTTAATGTATCACTATAGGTTGGCCAAGTCATAACATTGGCACATAATTTGCATTTTTTTTTTTGCTCTAACAATATCCATATCCAAATTGTTGAATGAGATAAAAGTATAAACTCTGTATTGAATAATGTAATTTGTACAATGAAGTAGTGAGCCTTATATAGGCAACTGACAACTATCTTATACTATACCGTATATAGTCAACTATACCATATATACAATATATATATACATTAACATCCCCCCTCAAACTCAAGGTGGATGAAGAGAAACCAACTTGAGTTTGGAAACTAAATCTGTAAAGCGACCGGGAGGATGAGCCTTGGTGAAGAGATCAGCAGTTTGCTCAATAGATGAGACAGAAAGAAGGCGGACAGTGCCTTGGCCAATATGATGACGAACAAAGTGGCAATCAATCTCGATATGCTTGGTGCGATCATGGAATACATCATTGTGTGCAATTTGAATGGCACTTCGGTTGTCACAGTAAATAGGAGTGGCAGAAGAATGAGGGACACCCATAGCTTCGAGTAGCCAGCGAAGCCATATAAGTTCTTGGGTAGTATCAGCAAGAGCACGATATTTGGCTTCAGTACTGGACCTGACAACGACGGTTTGCTTCTTACTACGCCAAGAGATAAGAGAGTCATCAAGAAAAAAGCAAAAGCTAGTAGTAGACCGACGATCAGTAGGGTCACTAGCCCAGTCAGCATCTGAGTAAGCTCGCAACTCTAGAGAAGAAGTGGCAGAAAAGTGAAGACCATGAAAGAGAGTGCCCTTTATATAACGAAGAACACGAAGAACGGCTGCAAAGTGAGTGGAGCGAGGAGCTGACATGAACTGGTTGACAATGTGAACAGCATAGGCAATATCCGGGAGAGTGACTGTGAGATAGATAAGACTGCCAACCAACTGACGATAGAGGGTGGCATCAGGCAGTAAGGTACCGTCAAGAGGAGTAAGTCTGGGATTGGTCTCAAGAGGAGTAGAGACTGTCTTGGCATCTGTGAGTCCATCACGAGTGAAAAGATCTGAAGCATACTTAGTTTGTGATAGATAGTAACCATGGGAGTCAGATGATATCTCAAGACCGAGAAAATAACTGAGAGAACCAAGATCTTTCATCTCGAAATGCTGATGAAGAAAGGATTTGAGTGCAGAAATGCCACTAAGGTCATTGCTAGTAATAATCATATCATCAACATAGAGCAGAAGAAGAGTAGTGTCAGTGGCTGTCTGACGAATGAAGAGAGCAGAATAATATGAATAAGAGATAAAGCCAAAATCCCCAATAACAGAACTGAATTTGGCAAACCATGCCCAAGGAGCTTGTTTCACTCCATATAAAGCTCGACGAAGTCTACAGACCTTATTTGGAGGATGATCATACCCAGGTGGAGGCTACATGTAAACTTCTTCAGAAAGATCACCATTGAGAAATTCATTTTTGACATCCATCTGGTATAAGTTCCATTTTTGAACAGCAGCAATAGCAAGTAAACTGCGGACAAAAGTAATACGAGCAACGGGGGCAAAAGTCTCTTCATAATCAATGCCATGTTCCTGAGTAAAGCCCTTGGCTACCAGACGAGCTATGTAACGCTCGATTGAACCATCAGAACGGGTCTTGATTTTGTAAACCATTTACAACCCACAATTGATTTTCCATGAGGAAGGTCAACCAAATCCCAAGTATGAGTGGTATGAAAAGCCTGTAATTCTTCAGCCATTGCTTGTTGCCACAGAGGATTAGAACGAGCCTCATGATAGGTCTGCGGTTCATGATGAGAGAGAATAGTGGAAAACAATGAAAATCACGAAGAAGGATAGATGGTTCCCTTACCCGAGTAGACCGACGAATGGGTGGATCAATGACAGTGTCAGAAGTGGAGGCATGGTCAATGGTGGAGTCTGAGACAGGAGTAGGATCAGGTGCAGGATCATACGAAAGAACATCAGTAGTGGCGGAGAATGGTACTGTGGCAGGATTCGTAGACAAAAGAGGCACCTCAGGAGCAGCCGTAAAAAGTTCGAGACCTGTATCAGCATCATCAGGAAATAATGGAATGGAGGGATTAGTAAAGAAAGACTGTGTGTGAGGAACAGGTAAGTGAAATTTGGAGAGTGATGAAAACATTTTGTGCTCCCAGAATACAACATGACGAGAGACACGAAGACGTTTGGAGATGGGATCCCAACACCTATAACCTTTATGTTCTATACCATAGCCCAAGAAGCAACATAGACGAGAGCGAGGTTCCAACTTAGTACGCTCATGAGGTTGTAGAAGAACAAAACAAGCACACCCAAAAACCCTGAGATGATTATAAGACGGAGAATGACCATATAGACGCTCATAAGGAGAAATGTTACCAATGACAGAAGAAGGAACACGATTGATTGTATACGCAGCAGTGAGAACAGATTCCCCCCAGAAATTCTCAGGACAAGATGAAGAAATGAGAAGTGCTCGAACTGTATCCAAGAGATGTCGATGTTTACGTTCAGCACGCCCATTTTGTTGAGAGGTGTCAGGGCAAGAGTGATGGGGAATAGTACCATTAGTACGAAGAGAGTCTCGATACTCTATGGCATTATCTGCACGAAAGACTTTGATAGGACAAGAAAATTGAGTTTTGATCATTTGTGCAAAATCATAATAAATCTGTTTAAGTTCAGAGCGATTACGCATGAGATATAGCCAAGTGTAACGAGAATAATCATCGATAAAGATTACAGAATATTTTGATCCCCCATGGTCGGAACAGGAGAGGGACCCCAAATATCAGAGTGAACTAAATCAAAAGGTGCGGAAGAAATAGAAGTACTATGAGAAAATGGTAAGGCATGTTGTTTTGCAAGTTGATAAGATAAACAGTCTAAATGGTCATGACTAACAGAACCCAAAGAGCCACTAGAAATTAAAGATTGTAAATGACCAACCGATATATGCCCAAGACGAGAGTGCCATAAATGGAGTGAGGAAGTTGAAGGAGCTGGAGCAGCAATCTGATGATGGGAGGGAGATGGAGAAGATGTGTGTAGATTGATGAGCTCAAACAGACGACCAACTTTACGACCAGTCCCAAGAGTCTGTCCAGTCTGAGGATCCTGCACAATACAACCAGAACGAGAGAAAGTAACAGTAAGACCCATGTCACAAAGTTGACCCACAGAAATAAGATTAAGAGTGAGTTTGGGTATGAGATATGTATCAGAAAGAGATATATGAGAGTGAGAAACCTGTCCTGTATGGCTCACTTGCATGTGGGAACCATCGGCAGTATGAATGAGCGGAATATAAGAAGTAGAATTTTGGGTAGAGAAAATAGTAGGATCAGAAGTCATATGATTGCCACATGCAGAATCAAAGAACCAATAGGAGTTACCTGTCGTAGTAGCAGAGAGAGCAGGAGAGAAAGAAATACCAGAATATGAGATAACCTTCTTGAGAAAAAATTCAAGGTCAGCAATGGTAATAGGTGAATGAGGATCTCGAGCAGATAAAGTCTCGGTGGCAGAGGCAGTGGCAGAATAAGAGGCATGTACAGGATACCTGGAGATGGCCATGACGCTCAAAACTTAGCTATAGAAGCAGTATCTCGAAAAATGAAGTCCAAAAATGAAATCAAGAGGCCGAAAAACTGTAGGAAGGACCGTATCTGAAAAATGGTGATCCGGTCTGAAAAGCGGCTGAACTGGCTGCAAAGTGCAGTGTAAAAGCAGAATCTGGTAAAATGGACCTCAAAATGGATTCAGGACGTCGAAATTAGTGGGGAAAGGGTTTTCCGGGCTGACACGTGGCACAAGGGAGTGCTGACACGTGGCAGAATGAATGCTGACACGTGGCAGAATGAAGTGCTGACACGTGGCAGTAGCTAGGTAGGGCACATGGCTGGCTGACGTGGCAGTGTGATGATGACGAGGCAGCAGAGTGCTGACGTGGCAGCAATGACGAGGCAATACGATGCAGACGTGGCAGTCAACGGTCAAAGAATACGATGCAGACGTGGCAGTCAACGGTCAAAGGTTGACCTGGTCGGGTCAATGGGTCGGATCTCGGGTCGGGTCAGGTCCGATTGTGATGACGTGGCAATGGTGACGTGGCAGGGCTGACGTCAGCTACACGGAATTGAGGGATCGGCGCATGAAAGCGCGTGAGATTTGGTGTGAGAGTAGATCTGACGCGCGCTTCTTTGGGCGGCGCGTGAGGGCGCGTGCGGCGGTGGTTTGGGCTGATTCCGGTGGATTTTTGTAGATCGGAGGATGGCGAGTCTTTTGAGGGGTAGGTTGATAGATTTGGGTTGCTGGGAGGTGGTGTTTTGTCGTTGGACAGATTCGAGAGATAGTTTCCGGCTGTGTTTGAGGCCGTGACGGCGGTTGTTGGTGGTGTTCGGCGGTGGGGCAGTGGTAGTAGGCTGGTCGGCGGTGGGGCAGTGGTGGTAGGCTGGGTTAGCTAGATATCTAGCTCTGATACCATGTTGAATGAGAGAAAAGTATAAACTCTGTATTGAATAATGTAATTTGTACAATGAAGTATTGAGCCTTATATAGGCAACTGACAACTATCCCATACTATACCGTATATAGTCAACTATACCGTATATACAATATATATATACATTAACACAAATAATTGGTAATTTAAATTGTGCAATCAATCAAAATATGAACATTAGATTAAATAAAGTGCATGCATAGTCCATTACATAAATGAGAATAAAGTATCTATACCACCAATAAGCGTACTGTATTGAGATTGGGTAAATTTGGTGATAACCAAATGAATTTACCCAATTAATCACTGAATGCAAGAACATATTGGCTTTATTAAAGTCAGATTAGTATTGACTTATGATTACTAGGTTGGGCGTAAGTCTAGTAATATTAGAGAATAAACAAATAAGATATAATTTGTGATGGGTTAATCTCAACAAATACATAACCTAAAACCCCAGGTCCAATGCTTAAACCTCCATGTTTACTTTACCAATTTGTCAAAACAAGCACTCATTAGCAACAACTCATGACTTTCTCACTCCCAGTGTATAACTATTACCAAATCGTGTATTGCAGCAATTTGTGATTCAACAATCCATGATATCCATTTTAAGTAACAGTCATAATTTGAGTGTTCTTAGGTTCAACTAATATAAATGATCAGATTAACCCATAAAAAAAATGCACACGTACAGTAACATGATTCAGAATCACATTGATAACGTAAGAAGCAGGAGGTCGTTTCTGCTTCATAATACACACTAAACCATTTTGCAATCAAGTTAACAGTTCAAGCAGATTGTGAAAAAATTCTCACAAACTAGACCCAAAACCTAGTAATTTCACAAAATAACTTATATTTGTCCTTCAAATCCAAACACAATATGCATATTCCCTAGATAATCAATACACACGAAAGATCTTTTTTTTTTTTTTTTAATTACTAGAAATAAAAAAGGAAGCTTACTTCGTTATGAATTAAGGAATTTTTATTTAGGTACAGAACAGATCTACATTCCTCAAATTAGCTGGTTATTTCCCTAAGCATTCACACAAATGCTCTGTTTCCCAGAAAATGTAATGAAAAGTCACAAAAATTTATAACCAAAACACCAATTGACTGACAAACTACCAAAAAACTCTGGATTTAAGTTAAATGGTCCACCCAAAGTAAACATAATTTGTGGAGATTTGCAGCAACTAAATTCAAAGAATGAAGTCCAGACATGTACATAAGATCCATTTTTTGATGATAATCCGAGTGGGTCTCTCTCTAGT
>JAESVK010000474.1:355863-372264 GCA_017140935.1 Hamamelis virginiana | reverse complement strand
ATATAGGAGAAAGTTAGGCGATTAATGAGAGACTTGGAGAGAAGAGAAGAAAAGAAAAGGTTAAATATAGGAGAAAGTTAGGGCGTGTTTGAATAAGCTTTTATTTTCTGTTTTTCTACTTTTAAAAGTAAAAAATTGAAATTTAAAAGTAAAAAATTGAAAGTTTTTTATATTTTCTATAATGCAAAACTTTGATAGTTACTTTTAAAAGTTGAGGAAGCAAGAATCTCTTGCTACCTCAACTTTTTAAAGTAACTACCAATTTTTTTGCACTCAAAACTTTCATCTTTTTATTTTTAAAATTAAAAAAAAAAAAAAAAAAGTAGAAGCTTGTTCAAACGAGCCCTTAATTTTCTCTCTATCCTCTTTGGACAGGCTTCATTGAGGGAAGAAAAGAGAAAATATTAAGGTTAATTTCCAACATTACCCTTATATTTTAACATTCCAAGTAATATATGTGAACAAAAGAGTAAATCTACTTTCTTTCTGTTCAAATATCTAGAATTTGAAGAGAATTAAAAAAAAAAACAAATCAATTTTTCGTACTTTCTTTCCTCCTTTTCTTTCTCTTCTAATTTGAAAAATCAAACATGAGAAATAAAAAGAAACTTAAAACTTTTTTTCTCTTCAACTCTCTCAATCTAAACATACATATTAGTTTATTACTGGTTGAAAGTGTTAATATATATATATATATATATAAAGCAGGTTTCTAATTCCTTCATAGATTATTTACCAAATTAAAGGACGAAGATCATCTCCGGACACTGTGTTTACATAATGAACATAGACCATGCATATGCCTTTTTAGTATACACCTCACCCAACATCTTAGTATGATTAAACTCTTTTTTGTTGAAAATCTGCCACCAAAATCAATCCATCAATCAATCTTTCTTAATTTGTCTTTCTCGAGAAGTTAAATTGTCAAGTGCAGGCACCTTCTAACCAATGGCTGGCTGGCTGGCTTTATGACTTTCTAAAATAAGATAAAGATCCAGCCCTAGCTTTGTCAATGAAGTAGAGCATAATATTGTTCGCAATTTGACTTTCTGTGCTTGACTTTTAATCGAGGAGAGATTGACTTATACAAGTTGGATTATGTTATGGTAAGTTGATTATGTTATGAGCACTGTTCCTATGAGGACCAATGTAAAATGGGTATTTTAAAAAATTGATCATTGGATTTAATATTCTTCATATATATGATAGGTATTCCAAAAATCACTGTAATCGGACCACCGGTTTCTGAAATACAAACTGTTAAGCATTATATAGGTATTTAATATTTCATAGTTTGTATTTAAGAAACCAGTGGTCCGATCACTGTAATTTTTGACATGTCTATTATATATAGGAAGAATATTAAATCCAACAGTCAGTTTTTCAAAATACTTATTTTACATTGGCCAAAAGGACAAGTCCTCATATAAGGAAGTCCTCACAGGAACGAGACCCGTTACATATATATGTCAAGTACGTGGTTTTTTATTTTATTTTATTATCAGTCATCTTTGTTGCTTTGTAGAAGAATTATTACCTGAACTCATTTCATTTTTTGGGTAGTCATTTTTGACAATTTGAATGATATACAAAAATACAAACTACATAAAAGTTTGAAAAACAGTCTTCCCTCTTTTGGGGCTTAAAATTGCTTTTATCGGCATAACAATTTTCCAAGATAAATAACTAAAAACAAACTTTTGAGTTGTTTGACAAAGTTAAAAATCCGAGTTGGATCAATTTTTATTTAATTTACTATTACTTGATAAGTTTATTTTTTCTGTAAATCATTTCCATCACTTATACAAAAAAATTAAGTATAAATAATTTTTCTCCTTGTAGATTGGTTTATTTAAAAACCAAATAACAATATAAAAGTGAACCCTACCTCATTCAATTTTTAGAATTCTCAAATATATAGACCCTTGGTACCCAATTTGGACAAATAGATATAAATAAAGTATAAATGATTCTATCAGCATTTGTTGACTTTTTTATCAGCAAACGCTGCAATGGCCGTGTAAGATCTCACGACCACTGCAACATTTGCTAATTAACTTTCATAAAGTCAGCATTAATTTCTCATATACAAAGAATACATAAGAATTTGCCTCGCTTTTATTACATCAATGATTGAGGAAGCAATCATTAAGCCACTTGTTCTTAAAAGATAAACTTTTGAGGCCATATATTACTTATCATGGCTATCAAGATCTATGTTGATTGACCTTGATTGTTTGAAAAATAATGCCATGTTTGGCACACCATACCACTTTCTTTTACGCAAATAATTTAAGGGCTAAAATTAATTGCAAGTGATAATTACTTAATCAAAATTAATAATTGGTAGATATGAGTGTTGGATAAATTTATACAACCCATAAGGTGAGGTACAGACCCCAAATATTAAACTATTAGTCTCTTCGTCCCGTAAAAATAGGTCTTCTTTCTGTTTTTGGCTGTCCCAAAATGATAGGTTACTTTGAAAAATCAAATTATATTTCTTTGAATTTTCCTTTATTACCCTTCATTAATATTCCAAGAATACTGTCTTGACATGACACAACATGCCGTTGTAGGAGAAGAATTGATAGTTTTGAAAAGAAAAAATTTAAAAGACGGCGAATCAATGTATTAATGAGTTTTTCTAATATGTGTACCTTTTAAAAGTGGCAAATCTTTATGGGACGAAGGGAGTACCTACATTTTCTTGAGATCGTGCCCGACTTAATAAGATAGACCTACTGACACGATGTTTGACATTCTTTTTAATGTAAAATTAATGAACTTTAAAAATGGGCAAGAAAAAAAAATTAAATTATCTTCAACTCGATCTAACAACCGATTGTGATTAACATAAAAGATCGGCTGTAGCTGTCCTTTTCTTATATTATATTTTCTTAATTTGTTTTGGGGCAAGGTAGGGTTGGGTGAAGTTGAAGCCTGCAGACAGGAACCCAACTTGCCATGGGTAAGGTTGACTTAGGTTTTATTTATGAAGGCTGGGTCCATGTGTTTCCTTCATTGGTGCCAACATGTCTGAGGATTTACTGCCTGCAAATCTTTACCTTGAAAATTGCTGCATCAAAGGGGTTTCACTCACAGATATTCTATTGAGAGGACCACAATAATCAAGTTGAGTGGAGTGACAACAAATTAATAAGTCACTCAGCAAAAGATATTGGTGTAATTCCTCAATCCTCAAGCTTTGGGCAAAAACTTGAGAGTTTCCATGTATGCACATTTTTGGAGAGATTCTGAGTGTACTGATTTGGAGAATTTATCCACTGTTTGGTGGAGAGAGTTTGTGTATACCCATAATTGGGTGAAGAATATTCTTGTGTACCCATGGGCCGCTGATAATGAATCAAACCGTTCGTGAGTTACTTGCAAACATGTTCTATAAGAACTCGTTTGAATTTGTTCATTTAGTAAACAAGCCAAGCTCAAGTCTATGAGCCTGAAATTTAGGCTTGTTTAATAAACAAGCAAAGCTCAAGCACACCTAAGTTTGGCTCGTTTGTGTTGGTAAACAAACTAGTTAGAAGGCTCGTGAACAAGCTCATGAATAACCTTGTATTTACATTCATAAAAAAATTATCATTTAGGCTTAATAAGGTCAATATATGCATGACTTCCTTTTTTTTTTTTGCTTTAATTTTTTATTTTCAATATAAATCAAGTATATAGAAGTCATTTTTTAGGTTTTCCTACATTAATTTTTAACATTCTCTTGTTGTAATTTAGGATTGTAAATGAATCAAGCCATTCACGAACAAGTTCGTAAATAAACGAGCCCAACATATCAAAGCTCGGCTCTATTAACTTAGGCTCGAGTTCGAACTCGGCTCAAACTTAAATAATCAAGCTTTTGACCAAGCCAAGCTTGAGCAACCCAAAGCTTAACTTGCCTCGGCTCATTTGCAGCCCTATTTACCCATTATCCAGATAATAGTGGAGTACATTCCTAGATTTGATTCGTGATTTTCTCTCCACATTGGAGAGTTTTCCACGTAAACTGTGGTATCTTTCTGTGATTGTCTATTTTTCTTATCCTGCTTGATTTATTTATATACATTTTATTTCACACTTGACAGTAATTGAGATCATATTTTTCTAAACAAATAAGCCAATATATATAGTCTTCTCTGAGGACAAGGGGAAGAAAAAAAATATATCGGGTCTGGTTGGGCTGCCCAAGGCATTAACCCAAACCTCAATCCAGTTGGGCCAAGATTAAGCCGAACCCTACCTGCAAAGGAATTATAACCCAAATTAAGCTTGCCTAATGATTGGGTGCATGTTAGGCTTGGATTCACACTTCCTTCTTATGAATGAAACAACCCTGTCCCTCCCCACTCAAATTTCAACTTATTTGATTAAATTAAGCAAAACGTTAGTTCAGGTTTGATGTTTATGTATTTACTTATTTTTTGGTGGGTTGTGTCTCAGGAATCAATCAGGATTGCCCATCTCCAATTCACAGACAGCCTGCACAAATCATTTTTTGAGGGAATTGAACACACAAAAATAATATATTGATGCATATATAAAAACTCTTAATATATAACGGATTAATTAAAGCTTACTTTTCTTCTTTGTAAAAATGAATTTTACAAAGTATAGTCAAACCGATTCAATGAACAAAAGAATTTCTAATTTAAAAAAATAAAAAATAAAAACCAATCTGTTATCTGCTAGCTGCTGTATACATATATTGGGTATATAATAAATGAGTTAAACACTAAAAGCAGGACCCATTAATCAAAGATGGGATCGATCATTCAGTAGTCATCCGGGGTTGAATTGTTTGGGATTGGGGAGCGTGGGTGTTTGGAAGAAGGAGATGGCTCGCCACCGGCAGGTAAATCAGCAAGAGCAGCAAGCACTCGACGAATACTCACAGAACGAGTTAGTTTGAAACTGCTAACAGACCTCATCTTTGTTTCAGAGAAGATGCTTGATGATTTTGAAAGTATAAGATAAACCAGAGCTTGTACAACTATAAACACGCCCACCTTCACCAACATGTCTGTTAAGCTGCTGCTGCTTTCTAGCGCCATGTTTCTCAATCACAAATTAATAGAGTTGGCCGGAGAGATATTGATGAATGATTGATTTCTGATCGAGTTGTAGAGAGAGAAGTCTGATGAATGGTAGAGTTAATGCAGAGTCCATGTATGCAAGGTTTGTGATATATTTATAGATGGATAGGAGGAGTCGGGACAGTATGAAGCCAAACTAGTTTGACTTGGCGTCTCTGAATCGGTCAAAATTTAAAAATGGCGGCCCAAATATTGACTTTTGAAACGAAGACCAACAATAATATCTAATCCAACCCTTTAGTTTCTCGGCGCTGGGTTTTTTCAAATCACATGTCAAATTAGGAATAAAAATGTGTCAAAGAAATCTGTCCCATATATATATATATATATATATATATATATGCGCTATTATTAGGTGCATCTCGCATCATGTGTCTTCTTATATAGCCACTTGTACTATAAATTTTAAAAAATTAATCGTTAGATTAAATATCCCTATAATTTATGTCATGTAAAAATTGATGTAAAATATACCAGGTGTACTTAATAATAGCGCATATATATATATATATAAAAGGCCGGCTCCATATGGCTAATTTCATATCACAGTTCATAAAACTGACCGTTGGATTAGATACCCCACCTCTGTATGTCATGTCTGCAAAAAATCACAGTGATCTGACGGTTGGTTTTTGAAAAAACTGCCGTTAAAAAAATGGTGATATTTTAAAGAACAAATAAGTTACATATTTTCATAATGACATATTTCAAAAACCAACCGTCAGATCACTGTGATTTTTTGCAGGCATGACATACAGAGGTGGGGCATCTAATCCAACGGTCAGTTTTATGAACTGTGATCTAAAATTAGCCATATGCAGTCGATCTTATGCAATTTTGTATAAGACCGATCTTATATTATCATGTCTATATATATATATATATATATATCATTGGTGGTGACTGGTGACTGTTGATTGTTGAAAGTGCCACGAAACTTCACAGACAGCTGGGAAGTAGAGATGTAGATGTTGGTTTTAAGTTCATTGAATTGAATGAGGGGTGAGGTGGAATGGATCATTTATGAGTCATGTCATACGTGGAGGATATGGTGAAAATTTTCTGCTTTTGTGATGTGATGACGTACACCTAAATATTTATAGCGACAGCGTGTACGTACCCACAAATTTTATATATATTTTTTGTGATAAGCTCTCATTTTACAGTACTAAATTAGATATGAACGTCTCTGACATTCAATTGGGGAGGAGAAAGGTGGTTTTGAAAGCTGAAAAAGCTTTGTGATAATGTCACGTGCATTAAATATTATTATATTATAGTAGTTGAAGATGAGGAATGAATCATGAGGTGGGTTACTTGAACCCCACGACTGGAAGTGGCAACTCAATCTTTGTCCAAAATTCATCCCAAGAAGGAAGGAAGGAAGGAAAGAAGGAAGAAGTACGTGAGTTGATGCTCATTGCTGGATTGCTTCTACGCCCAATCTGCCCCCGCAGTTGATCCTTTACTACTCAACACTCATTACCACCCTCCCTCATAACTCCCACTCCATTGATTTTTATCCCTCACCATAATAATCATCTAATCAGTCCATAGATAATTATATGATGCATATTTTTATATAAACTATGTAAGTATATAAGCATGAAACACAGAAATAATTGTACAATGCATATTTTAAAAAACTGATCGAGATTGGGTTAGATAATATACCTCTAATGTTAGAATTTCAAAATATAATTATTTAAAAAATATGACGAAAACCGATAGTTGGATCACTGTAATTTATGGTATAAATGATATACATTAGTATATTATATAATCCAACGGACAATTTTTCAAAATATATATCACATGATTATTTTTATAGGCTTCATACTTGCATAACCTTATATAAGCATTCGCTTAGTTGATTATTTCTGCCTCTCTATAATGGTTTTATCATTTTTGAAGACTGAAATGCTACGAAAGACTTTCAATACTAAAGTAGTTCCTTGGGTGAAACGGCGGAAAACCACATCAAAGCTTCAATCCTTTGCATTACTGGATGTTCATGATACAAGATAGATAGCGTGCAGACCGAACAAGATATTCCTTTTAGCGAAAAATGAATGATGCATTACTGGATGGGTGGAACATGATTCTGAATCATGATGATCAAAGGTTGACAAGGTATTGCTACAATACAAAGTTACAAACACCATATCAGAAAAGCACCTTACCCTTCCATTTATTACCCAAAATCAAAGGTCAAATTAGTTTTACACAGCCATTGTTCCGTGCATGTTTGATACTCTGAGTGAGAGAGAGAGGGAGAGAGAATTCACAATAATCACACATAAAATCAGGTTATTGGGTAGTAGCACAATCATCCGCAGCAGATTTTTACACTTCATTAGACGACTTGCAATGACAACCCTCAGATTCCTCAAATAGCACTTTCCTATACATTACCTGCAAAAAAAAGAAAAAGACGAAAAATGGGGTGGTGGTAAGAGAGTCGCATGGCTCAACACAGTATGTATGGTTAAAAATAAAAAGTAAGTAATTGATAAAACAAGTTTATAACTTCATGCATAACAACAATTTCATATTGACTCTGATATCCACCAAACACTCATTTCAGATAGTCTGATTTCATTTGATCAGTGTGTGGTGATGATAACTAACCTATTTACCAGCTATAAGGATGCAAACTAACTAACCAAGCTGTTGACGAACAGCTCTGTCTCTGGCTCGTTCAAGCTTAATCTTGTTTATAAAACAAAACAAGCCAAGCTCAAGCCTGCCTGCTTTCAAGTCTTGAGGTTCAGTAATCAGTACTGAGCCTTGAAAATGGGTTTGCAAGACAACAGACAAGGCAAAGTCGAACATACTTTTTCTAACCAAAGTCCTTACACATAAACCCAGCCTAACTTGCACACCACAAAATTTGGTTCTGCTTGCCTGAACAAGCTCAAGCTCAACCTCAACCGCCCATATAACAGGCAGCTTAAGCTCAAGTCAAAGCAAGAGCTTCAATCAAGCTCGATCAAAATTCACCCAAGCACATTAAACAACTCAATATTCCGATGGGATTGGCTCATTTGTAACCCCAAATTGAATCAACCCAACAAAACAAATACAAGGAAACGGAATTTATTGACACTGACATATGAGCCATGCATCCAGATAGTATGATACTATTAAGCAATGCATATGAAATGCAAGCTCTATGTAAACTGAACATATTCTCCTGAAAACAACTTCCGAGCACAGTAGTGGGACTTCTCTGGAACCACATCCCACTTCTAATTTGTCCTTGGACCCAATGCAGCCATAGATAACTCATCAGTTCTAAAGCTATTAAATACCGCTACTAAAGCAGAAGATAAAGAAACAAGTTCTCCACAAGATATTCGATGTTACAGTTCTAATCGTAGCATGAAACCGATAGAAAAGTAATAACAAAATACTATGACATTCTGACCTAGATAGCACAAAAATAAAACTAGCAGACCAGGCTGAGCTAAATATTTCACAGTAACTTAATGAACCCAAACATGCTTGGGCCAAATGGTTTTATTGCCATATTATTGGGTACGCCCAACGACCATGACACGAGCATTGTACAGAGAGTTTGGGTGTTTCAGGCTCCATCTCCTTTATGGGACAACTCAAATCTAGTCGTTCATTAAAAGGTAAAATTCTAGGACCACTGGAGTTTACAAAACGCACTTTGGAAGGAGCAGACCCAAATCTAAATGCAACACAATAATTTTATTTTTAACTTTAAGAAACAACCTGACTGGGGGAATAATAAAAAAATCCACCTTAACAGTTACATTATAGAGAATGGACCATTGAAGTGAGAAACTAATCAATTTTATCATACAAGAGGTGCAAGGGGACGCTAACAAAAAGCTCACAACTATGTGAAAGACCTAAATTGATATTCAAAAAGAAAATTTTCAATCTCCCAAGTAGACAAATTAGGTTCAAACAAGCTTATCTTCTGATGGGGATGCACTGACCTGACTTCAGTAGGCCGAGATGGAGGAAAATTTCAAAGCAGTAAGTAATGCATCTCACATTTTCCTGACAGAATAAACTAGTCTCAGAATGAGTTACAACAGTGATGTATTCGCAGCAAAAAATATAATATGAGTGGAAGAAGCACAGAAGACACAATAAAAAATGAAGAAAAAGTTATATTAATAGTGCTTATATATATATATATATATATATATATATATATATATATAAAGAAACAGTGTCTGAGATTGTAAGAACTTCAATAAAAAATTTCATGAAATATTTAGTGATTTGACCCAGATGGGTTGGCTGGCGAAGGAAGTCATCTAATTAGCAAGTACTATGAAACAATAAACTCAAAATTGCAGTAACTGTTATGTTCCCAATGACAACCCCACCCCCTACCCCCAAAAAAAAATCCAACACCGACCCTCTTTCTCCCCAAGCCTTCTAATACTTTTGGGCCATATTCTAATCTATGTTCTTGAAGTAGTAGATTCAATATGAAAAGGTTAAGCTAAAGGAATTGATATACTGGTGAACAAACAAAGAACAAACTTTTACAAAAAAGAACATAATATCGCGCGCGTGCGCATGGAAGAAGGGACCTTAGCCTCATAGCATCTCAAGCTAGCTTAAACAATCTAAAATATAGCAGCTTCAAAAGGCACCAACCAAATTTGGCATTCTGGAAACAAGCCAGAAATAAATTGAACTAACACGCACTGCATGAGAAATCCATCAAAACTGCACATCTAGGCAACAGAGAAAGAAATATACCTCATCAGATCACTGGTTATCCATGCTATAAAGAATGGAAATAACTCAAACTCTCATGCAGTAGAACACTCATCAGCTTGACAGCACACAGTTGAGCTTCAACCTACCCATGTTCACTCTCCATCCAGATCACTTTATTACATTTATATAAACTAAAGTATGAAGTATCCATAAAACGATAACAGGATACAGTTCTTCTGCCGTTTTTTAGCTTGCCATCTGATGCTACTAGCCAACTACCAACTGTTGCTGCTGCTGCTTCTTCTCTTCTTCTTGGATTATGAGATTTTATCTCGGCCAAGATGATTCAGATCCTGTATGAGATGAACAAGATCTCGGCTGAGACGAGACGAAATGACCGACATCTCGGCTGAGATGAGAAGAGGAGCTTTCTCTTCAGATATTCAACTCAGGAAAAATTCTCATCTCAGTCCCTGCCCAAATCTAAATGACTCGGCCCAGTTATTCCTTTACCTTTTTTTATTATTTTTTATTTTTTATATTAACAGAAGTACCATATTTCCTAAACTAAATAAATAAGGTAAAATAGTAAATTGAGTATTCCATTTTTTCCCTTCCTTACGTACCAAACACAAAGGATAGAAGGAAACAACTTTTCCATCCATCCTACATTCATGATTCATCCTATTAAACACACAACAAGGAAAGTGGGTCTCCCTCTCCTGAGGATGGAAAGTTCATCCCTCCCACTTTCCTTCCTTCCACTTTTCCATCATCCCTACCAAACGGAGCATTAGTGAAAACAACAAAAAGGCTCATCAGGAGAATGAAAAATAAGCCATCCAAACATTCATGCATTAAAAGGCTCATTAGCCTGACAGCACACAGTTGGGCTTCATCCCAACCATGTTCGCTCTCCACCCTAAACCATTTTCACTTTATTACATTTATACAAACTAAAGAATCATGAAAAGATGCATCCAACTAAGAGCAATACACCATGAATCTATGAGGAAATTAAAATCTTTCCAAGGAATGACAAAGAAATAGACTCTGCTCAATAAGAATTCATGAATCTCACTCAGTGTAAAAAAAAATCGCACATATTTTGCTTCATTGAGGCTCTGCATAGAGGCCCTGGTGTATTGTGTGGATCTTGGTTTAACAACCTTCCTTTTTCTTCCTTTTTATTTTTATTTTTTTTAAATGAGAACGAGCGTGCAACAAAGAGGACGATGAATCCTCAAAAAGGAAAAGAAGAAACCACCACCACAACTAAAGAACAAAATACAGACTCACTGCTTGACAATACCTTAAGAACACTCAACGAGGACTGTAGTCATAAAAAAACCCTCAAACATACACAATCCCTCCTTAACAAAAGGGGGAAAAAAGAGTTCTAAAATTTGCTTCTCCTGGTGATCACACAAAGAACAATCCAAGGATCTGAGAAGTTGATGCATCTCTTAAAAAGTTATGACAGGTTTCAGTGAACTTCTTGACCTTCTTTAAACCAATTAATGACAATCAATCAACTAAATTCTATTATATTTTATTAATTCCTTTCCCTTGGATTTCTTTCAAATCCACAAGGGAGCTCCCAACTCGGCACTAGGAGCTTTCCCATCACAAAAGGTTGGAAGTAGCCCAAAGAATTCCTTAATAAATTACCAATTCATAGTTGGGAGGGTCTACCAGAAAGCAAACATCAAAGAAAATGTAACCAAAAAAAATTGTAATAGGAGAAGCAATTGCCCTCCAACCGCTATGAATAAGAGACATGGAATCGCTCGAGAGGAGTGAGGAGGGGAGTAAGAAAATCGCCCCCTAGAGGAACAGATATATGCGCTTTCCCTATTATAGAATCCATTGACTCACAAAAACACTCAAACTATGCTTATTTTGATCTTCCCAAATTAACTACAATAGCTGCCACCCAGGTTCATTTCCAAACTATGCTTATTTTAAACTCAGAGTCTCAGACAACCAAAACTCAACTGGATTCGTCAAAAATTGGTGCAAAGAAGCGAGTACTTGCAAATAGGGTTACTGAGTGAATTAAGCTGAATCATGAACATCTCAAGCCCTTCTCATTCAACTTCATTAATTAATCTAGATGAGATGAGCTCAAGGATTCCAAGCCCAATGCTTAAACAAGCCGAGAAAAACTGTGAGCTTGCCTATGTTAGGTATGTGAAACAACTAATGGGATGAAATGTTAGAAATTTAGGCATAGAATTTTAAAAGGTCTAATGGCTTTAACCTGCTGCAACAAACTTTCAAAGTGTAAAAGCTGGCATCTCTTTGAAAAAAACATTGCCTACCACCAAAATAAGTAGACTTAAACCAATAATCAGATATCAACTTCGGCAAAGCAAAGAGAAAATATCAAAAGTAATAACTCCAACACAACAGTCTCAATATGCCAACTAGATTTAATGCGTGAGACAATGAACTAGATCACGGACTAGACAGCCTCTCAGTAATTGTATCTTCCATGCTACTCGCAGCAGCTTCCTAACCCTACTTACTCTCCAGTCTCAAGTGGAACGACTACACAACTATAGGAAATCTTTCAAAGCCAAAACTTTGCGAGGATGCTAGTTAAATTAACATTCAAATAGTTCATATAAAACCGTAGAAGTTTCTATCACTTTCCAAGCAATCAATCTATCAACTATATGAAAGAAAGCACGAAATGGGTATTCGAAAAAACAATCGAGCGTACCTCAATTCGCCGAAAGAGAACCTGAAACTCTAATCTCAGACATAAGAGTATCAGTATCTTCATTGGCCCTGCCACTCACATCATTATCTGCATCTTCAGCACCACCACTCAGAGCAACCACCTCTCTATCAACAGGCCAGCTGCTCGAAACAGTCTCGACACTATTTGCAGGCCCCGCTAACCCTGCCTCGTTGGCTTCCGCCATCTGGGTAGGCGAAAACGAGGAGTCCAAACTCCTCTGCCTCACTGGGAAGAGAAGCCTGTGCCTCCTAGCAATGTGCCTCAACGTATTCCCAAACCCAAACAAATCCTCCTCTTCCATCAAATCCCCAAACCTCACCGCAACCCTATCCCTTACCCCCAACCTCCTCTCTCTCGAATCGTCATCGGTCGGCATCCTGAACCGACAAACCGGACACGAATTGTGCTGAGAAAGCCACGGAAGAATACAATCAGAATGGTAAAGATGCTTACAAGGAAGCTGCTTGGCTTCGACATCGACCGAGAACTGATCCTTACAAACTGCACAGAGAATTGGTTCAAATTCTAACAAAGCAGCAGTAATTTTAACGGTGGGGATTGCTTCGACGGAGGCTTTCGAAGCTGGGACGGAACCAGGGGAGTGAAAGCGAGGCGGAGCTGCAGAATCGTCGTCGGGATCGGAGAGGTGTTGGATAAGACGGTGGAGGTAAGGGCTGTCGAGGAGAAAGTTGTCGTCGGAGGTAGCGGCAGGCGGTGGAAGTTGTAATGCGGCGGTGGAGATATCGAGATCGTCGGAAATGGAGGTGGGAGTGGGAGTAGGAGGTGATGCTAGGGTTTGAGGAGGAGAGAGAATTGGAAAAGGATGGAGAGCGGTGGAATTAGGGTTGGGATTAGAAAAGGGAGGGAGAGAAGACTCCATTTCTTCGAGAAAGTCGCTATTGCAGTGAGGACAGAGGAGAGTAGGGGAAGAGGAGGAGACGAGGGAGACGCTCATGTCACACAAATGACACCAGTAGGTCTGTCTTTCCATGGCGGTGAGGGCGGTGGTGGTAGTGGTGGCGGCGGCGGCAGCGGCGGTGAAAGACATTGCCGCTTTGCGCAAGTACGAGTAGTGTTTTGGGTGAGATAAAAATTAAAATAAGAAAAAAAAATAAAGAAGAGTGGGGAACGCTGGTGGTGGGGCCTCAGCTCTGACTGTCGTCATGCGACGTTTGTTGCGGTGGATGGCTCCACCCAAACAACAGCTTTGACGGTGACCTATACATTTGCATTATTATATTGTATGAATGTATGTGAGAATAATGCTCATTCTCTATTTATAATAAACAAATATATATACCGTGCCATTTAAGCACGTCAAGCGTCGCTTTGGCCGAGTGGTTAAGGCGTGTGCCTGCTAAGTACATGGGGTTTCCCCGCGAGAGTTCGAATCTCTCAGGCGACGTCTACTTTTTCCATTCATTTTTGTTCTCAATGCGCACAAGAACATGCGTACCCAATCATGTTTCTCCACTCTGTCTCCATCTCTCAACTTAGTAAGATGAAGAAGGCTTCCGAGGATGATTAATGTCATTTGGTAAGTTTATTTTAGGGTTGTTTACCTTAATTTTCATTAATGATATTCTTACTTTGTAGAGTCTCGAGTTCGAATAAATGAAAATGTATCAATTTAAACCTAAGTCGCTGATGTTAGGAGTATTAGTGTTGGCACTTGTAACGCCCCAATCTAACATCCATACCGACCCTTCCGGATAGGTCAACACGTATCAAGATAGAGGTACAACCTGTCCTGCTCATTCGTATTTCCTCATAAGATACAAGAAAAATTTTATATAATAAAATGAAATGTCGTGTCTATACATTATGACCCAATCGTCGAATATAATACAATTAGAGAATCAAATATATTGCCAACATTCCTGGCAAATGGGCTGAACCATAAATCAACAGTACTCTAAATAACTGAATA
Organism: Hamamelis virginiana; assembly: GCA_017140935.1. Taxonomy (NCBI): domain Eukaryota; kingdom Viridiplantae; phylum Streptophyta; class Magnoliopsida; order Saxifragales; family Hamamelidaceae; genus Hamamelis; species Hamamelis virginiana. The sequence goes on along the minus strand of JAESVK010000474.1, from coordinate 357,761 downwards.
ATACATAATATATTTCTCATGAAATGTGTATGACCAATGCAGGAAAATAATTATGCAGCTATCCATCACTTCCAAAGCGACGAAAATATGCCAAGCAAATATTTACCCTGAGTCAACCTGAAATACACTGCAATAAAGCAGGGGTGAGCGTCAACGTGCTCAGTAGGGATAATATAACTTTTACATATTAATAACAACATTTTGATACATGGAATACTCATAAAAGTTCATATTTCCAAAACTCAAAGGTTTAAATAAATCAGTTCAAGAACAGTGTTTTAAAAGCTGTGTGGACTTTCAGTAAAAAACCATATCCTCCAGTGATGAATCCAGTAACCAAAAAACCAGTAACCAATAACCAGTAATCAGGCATATGTCTCGCATGCGGAATATCCCATCGCATGTGGACAATAGCCAAAATAACGTCCTAGTCCATAGCATGGCACTATACGTCACCTCGCAGGGTCCATAGTATACCCATCGATATGGAGTTCGGCCAGATTTGGCATATGCGCCACTTCGTTAGGTCCCTAGCATATCCAAAACTTGGACTGAATTATATTATAGGACTGTTGATTCTAGGCTAACAAGCCTTTAGCTCAACCGGACCACTACTAAACCAGGCCGGGGACCGTAGTCACTGCCGCACCCAAAAATATAATCGAAAGGGGCCATGGGCCCCAAACCCCCAATAATACAATTCAGTCCACAATATATATATATATATAATGCATGTCCTAAAAATATATAACCAATCATCATGCCATGTCCACCGAGATGAAGCCAAGACCGAAGACAGGTTGAAACACTGCCAACCTCCTCGCGTGGTAAAATCTCATATCAAGAACCAGGATCCATCACATGGCATCCAGAATATACCGTAACCATAAACCCTTATACAGGCGTTTCCACTTGAATACAAACATTTCCAAAGCTCGATTTCAAATCAATATATAAGACATGTTTCGAAAACCATATTTAAAAACCAATGAATGATAATAGTTCAAAGGTATATCAAACCACCTTCTTAAATCATAAAGATATTTGCGAGAATGGGCTTTCTTAAAATAACATCGACATGTATCATTTGTAAAACCATTTAGTTATAGCTCAATCATCCTTAATTCATAAAACATTTGGTGGATAAGTATCATCTCCACATTTGAAACAGTTAACAATTTGTAAGCTATTATCACGCAAAACCTTTCATATAGTTCATAAACATGCACACAAATTCTATGGTTCACAAAACAGGTAATTTTCATGTATCTAATTTGACAGTTCAAAAAGGAACAAGGTCCATCGACATTTATAAATCATAACACTTAAATCAAGATTTACAGTTCAAATAGGTAAACATGGTTCTCTAACCATCATAAGCCATGTCATTTAAAATCAGGGTTTATAATCCATATTGTGCTCGTAACAGTTATAAGATAAGGGTCAAGATTTGCAACCATATGTGAATCGTATCGTTCAATGAATGTTTAGAAATACGTAGAGTTCTCATAACAGTTATAAAACAAATATATCATTACTAACAGTAAAAGGTTACTTATCCCTACCTCAAAGCAGTTGTGTTTTCCAACTCTCGTGGCTCCACGAGCCTCCTAATGCAATGCCTAATGCACCCGATGCAAGTGGTCCTCCAAGGGACCCAATCAACACTGAGAAACAAACAAACAGACAAAGCAAAAAGAGAGAATCAAACTTAAGCACAAAGGATTCTAAGATCCCCAAAGCAAACCAACCTAATCCTAAAAGCCATTCACTCTTGAATCTTGAAGATCAAAAACCCCAAAAATGTTATCCTAAAGGTCTAACAATTTCAAAGCACAAATATACACGAGGCAAACCCAATGGTGTCTAATCCAAGACACACACAACTCCACACTAAG
>JAESVK010000474.1:298779-325863 GCA_017140935.1 Hamamelis virginiana | reverse complement strand
AAGAAATGTAATTTGCAAGTCAGATAGGGTCACATACTCCATGTGCCATAGCACAGAATTTAGCCCGACACTTGACCTAGTGACAAACTTTTTCAAACTTTACCATGTTACTTGGATTCCCTCAAAGAATGTAATTGGAGTAGAGCCTGCCTAATTATCACTCTCATACTAAATTTGTATTAGTTAGGGTACAAAATTTCACAAATAACCCTTGAAATAAAAGCACTCTTATACAAAGGAAAATAACACACTTCCAACCCTACCCATCAAGCGCACTCATACTAAATTTTTAATTGTTTTTTGGGTTATCTACACTTCAGTATTTCGGACTCGGACTTTGGGAGTGATTTCAATCTAGGACAAGACTGGAATCTTAATATTTTCTAAGTCAAATTAACGCAGTAGTGCTTGGATAACTCTTTAACTGTTTTTTTTTTTCAATTACGTAAATCACTGCTGCATTAGTCTATCCTAAAAAATATTAAGATCGTTCTAATCCATTTGCTTTAACCCTCAAATTTTTGAAATTTATTTTAATTTGAACAAGACATCGTTTATTTAATCAGTATATAAATCTTACCCGTAGTAGGTTTCAGTCAATTTTTGGGGATGCAGTTGTATTTCTGAGATGGCATTGTCATCTAAAATTTCAGTAATTTTGCTTTAAATTTGTTTTTATTATTTAGGGATAAATGAACCTACTATTGAAAGAATGATAACCTAGAAGTGGCATTCTGCATTAGCTTTTGGAGAATTTCATTGTCAAGAGTTGACAATGGATAAAAAAATGCTGAAAAATGAAGACGCAACTGACCCAAAAGGGTGAATAGCAGAAATTTGACGCCATTTCCAGCACTGATCTAATTGCCCTATCCCTATCCATGTAATTCCTGATTTAATTTGTTTTTATTTTAATAAAATAAAGGAGAGATTTTATTGTCATATATATTATAAACGTAGTGAAAGTTCAATACAAGGTAAAGGAGATTTTAATAAGGCAGGAACTAGTGCGAAAAATACGAAAATAAGAGAGATTTTATTGTTATATATATATATATATAATAAACGCAGTGAAAGTTCAATACAAGGTAAAGAGGCTTGCGTAAGTTATACACGGATAATTATATTATTGTGAGGAAGCCTGCGAAATCTTGGACGCCTCCAGATCCGCAGCTCTCTTGAGGAAGCTTTGATCGTCCTCGAGCGCCATCTGAATTGGAGCAGTGCCGAGCCCATCCGCAATGGCCAGCATGATCTTTTTCATTTCCGATTTGAACTCTTCCAGATCCACGGTGCCGCTATGGTCGCAGTCGAATTTCTCAAAAATTGAGTTGTAGAGCTGAGTCAGCTGCTCCGGTGGTGTCGCCACGTCAACGCCGAAGTGAGTTTCGATGAGCCTCATGGATTCGAAGGCTTTGCGAAGCTCGGCGCGGGAGAGTACGCCGTCGCCGTTCAGGTCTAGGGCTGCGAACGTCTCGTCCACGCTCTTCTTGAACTGAGCCTCGTCTTCCACGAACGACCGAACCGTCGATCCGTCTATAATCACCACTCCCATCTCTCTCTCTCTCTCTCTCTCTCTCTCTGAGAACTCTGTTGTGACTTGTGAGGCGTGCAGTGGATTTATGGTTGGGAAAGATGGAGACAGCTATATATGTGAGATTACATAAATGTCCTTGGATATTTCGATGGCTGTTTTATGATGGTGCAGCAGCGTGAAGATTACCTGGTCGACTCGTGGGAATTTATAATTATTTATATGACACGTGTTATTTCGTACAGTTTATACTCAAGGAAGATGTCAAACTCTGGTTACGTGGCGTACCAGCCATTCAGTACGTATTTGGTGATGACTCACAAGTCACAATTGATTCTCGGAAACGTGGCACCCTCGAAAGCATATGCTTGTGTCAATTTTTTTTCGAATAATTTTGAATCTTGAAAATTTTCCAAATAAAATCAAGGGCATTATACTTTAATATCGCCCCGAAGTTTCAATCAATTATGAAAATGAATTTTACATTGAAATAATTATAAAAATATAATTTTTTGATGAAAATGTCCTTTAAAAATATGTAATCACAATTTTGAAAAAGAATTTTCAAATTTGATGAAGATCAGTAATCTTTAATTTTTATATAATTACCAATTTTGTTAATAAACACCATTTTATGAATGCTCAAATCATATTTAATAAGTAATAAAAATAAATAAAAAAATATCAAAAAATAAATAAATAAAAAAACCAAAAATCACATTCTTTCTCCAGTTCCCGCGAGTCCAAACTCTCATTTTGTGAAATGGTGAATTAATACAAATTTGGTGATTTAATGAAAATTGGTGATAACACATTTTTAGTGATTATATGTAAAATTTGTAAATTGGTAATTCTGTATTTTTTTTAGTATTGTGTGTAATTTTGGTGATTGTATAATAGTTCGGTGATTATATGTATTATTTTTTATTATTATACATATCATGCATACATTTAATGTTTGATGGGATAAGTGGTGACATGATTTGATGTTAAAAAGTTTTGAAATAATATGTACAAACAGTAATTAATGATTGGTGATTGTAAACAAAATGGTGATTATTAGAAAACATGGCCATCGGTGATTTTATGTAAAATTGGTGATTTTTCTTATTATTGATGATCAGTAATTATTCAGATTTTTGGTGATTATGTGAAAAATTTTAAATAAAATTTAAATTTTATTATTTTTAAAAGAGTAAAAATGTCAATTTTCATGTACAGAATTCCATTTTTATAATTATTTTAATATAAATTTTATTTACATAATTGATTAAAACCTCAATAATATTGAGATACAATGTCTTAAAATCAAACAGTTCTTCTTTTATATTTAAGAAATAATTTAAATAAAAAAAAATTGAATTATTGGTCCTATCATTAAGAAGATAGGATAAATTTTAAAAATCGTCAGTATTATTTTTATTTTATTGATATTGTGAGTGTTAAGGTTTGAGGAGAGCATGAGCTTGGAGACATCATTAAACATTTATGTTGCGAAGGGCATGGAATGGACCCCACGGAGATAGTGATGATGGTAGCAATTGAGAAAACGTTGGCGTGATGCCACAGAAGTGGTGATAAATATATTTGTATGTAGATGATCAGATATCTTCTTCTATTATTAACTCTAGAAATGGGAGCATTGGATTCGGACTCATAATTGATAAGACAATTCGGGACAAGTTGCACCAACCTCCAAATATGTCAACATTTGACTCGAGTGCAAAAAGAATTGAGTGGGGGTTATTACAATCCCCTTATTGGTGCTCTCTAAATTCAATATTTTCTCATTCCAAAAATACCCACAAGTAAATTTACTAGAAAGGATATAATAATTTTAAAAAAATCAAATAACTTCATGGAATTTTGATCTCTACACTTAATAGAAGAAAAATACTTATTATTATTTTTTATTTATGTGGAGGGTGTCCGGGCTAACTTACGCGCACCTCGATTAATCTCTCTGGTGACCGCAATACCCTACTAACTACGGACACTGGTTAAGACGCAAGGCAAATACCTTGGATAGGTGGCCTAGGAGACTCGAAACGAGGACCTCGAACTTAGTACTCTGAAGCCCAACCATTTGTGCTACCCTCCTGGGTTCTTATTTGATATTCTAATTAAGCTCTCTTCTCGATTTGCTCTCCCACCCATCTTCTCTCTCAACTTTTCTCCTTTTTCATTTCATAAAACTTATCTACATTATTGTTTTGTTTCAATTTAAGGATGATTTTATAGTGACAAATGTCAAAATAAAGTTCAAAGACAATGAGAACAGTAAAAATGTTATTTTTTTGAGTTTTTTTTTTTTTTTTTTTGAAAAATCGAGACAATGAGAACATTAAAAGGTTGTTTCAATTTGAGTTTTTTCTTAGAACCGAACGTCTTGCATATATTCCATGAAAGTTGATCGAATATATGCAAGATGTTCGATTCTACAATCGACTGCACATATAAAATGTTTGATGGACTTCCATCGAACAAATTCAAAATGTTATGTTGATGGGAGAGACTTGGAGATTACTGCACAACTCAACTCTCCTATTATTAACCAAACCAAAGAAAAGTACAACATTAAGAACAACCCAAAATTTCTCCTTTGAGGAGGTGGCCGGGGTCCACTAACTACATACACATCATTCTACAGTTTACCAAATGGGAATGGATGGTGTAGAGCGGGCTATGGCTCATGTTAGACACCCCTCCTTCCAGAGTCAGACTTGGTCAAAGATTTGAGCCTCACCAGGAACTTCACTTTCCTCTCCCACGTCGACCCTTCCTTCCTCTTCTTCCCGGCATATTTTCCCGGCGAAGACTCCCAATTTTCCGGCGACTCCATCAGCGTCCGGTCCATGCTCTCCGGCGTCTTTGCCCCATCGTCGTATTCCTGACACCCCTCCACCGTCAGTTCCCGGCGATCACCTCCCAACATCCTCGCCTGCATCGCCGATACCACCTCCTTGATCGCCACGTCAGCATCCCTCCTGTTCCTCAACAGAACCTCTCCTATCTGTGCTGGCGTGAGGGCCCCACCCGACCTGATGCAGCTCTCCACCACGTCGAAAAGCACGTGCGACTCTAAACCGAGATAGTTCATAACCAAGGCCTTGAACGCATGCATCCCGCACGTACCGAGGCTAACGTGTACGTCCATGCGCCCGCATCTAACGAGCGCCGGGTCCACATTTTCTCTGTGATTCGTGGTGAACACGATAATCCTCTCCTCCCCGCAGCACGACCACAGTCCATCAGTGAAGTTCAAGAGCCCCGATAATGTCACCCGCCCGTTCTCATCTCCGCCGTCGATGCGCGGACATTTGTCCTTCGATTTCTTCCTCTTCAACTGTCTGTCAGCCGTTAGGTCGACGGAACAGTCGATATCTTCGATCACAATAATTGAACGGTTCGTCGTCTGTATGAGTAAAGCTCTGAGCTCGGAGTTATCGGAAACCTTGGTGAGCTCGAGATCGTAGACGTCGTAACAGAGGAAGTTAGCCATTGCAGCGATCAAGCTGGATTTGCCGGAGCCAGGTGGACCATGCAGCAAGTAGCCACGTTTCCACGCGCGTCCCACTCTGTGATAAAACTCTTTCCCTTTCGAAAAGGCCGTTAAGTCGTCTGTGATCTGTTTCTTTAGTTCCGGCTCCAGTGCGAGTGTTTGGAAGGTGGAAGGATGACGGAAGGGAACGGAGGCCCAGCCGGAGTCGTAGGAGGAGGCGTTGCCGTTGTTGGTGAAGAGCCTGCGCTCGCGGGAGACGCGCTCGAACTCCTGGGCTTGGGCGGTGACATAGTGGAGATAGGGGGAGAGGAGAGTTTGGGAGTGGCGTTTAGGGAATTTGAGAGAGAAGCTGCGTTTCTCGTCGAGGGAATCTTGGACAGTATCGACGTGGTGAGTCCAGGAGAGACGGTGACCTTGGAAGGTGTCGAGGAGAGTGTGATTGGGAGCGACAGTGAAGGAAATGCGATTGGAGGATTTGGAGCGAGAGAGAGTGAGGCGGCGAGAGGTGGAGGAAGGGTGGAGGGAGTTGAGGTAGAGGTTGACGTGGCGGTAGAGATCGTTGAGATCGACGGCGCAGTAGCCATTGAATTCAGGGATGTCGAAGTAGGAGTAAGGGGAGAAGAAGTCTTGGAGGGATTCGTAGAAGGAATGGAGGAAAGAGAGGAGCTGTGAAGGTAAGATGTTTTGAAGAACAGTGAGGAGACCTAAGAGCGACCACATCTGCGACAATATCTCCATCGATCTCGATCGATTTGTGATTGAGATTAATTTTGTCTCTGTCTATATATATATATATACATGTGTGTGTGAGATATGTGGCCGGGGGGTTGTAATTAAGGAAATAGTAAAGAAGAGGAGACATATGGATTTGAAAGGAGAGAAATAAAATAAATTAATCTAGGAGGGTATCTCAGATGGTTGGGCTTCAGTGTACCAAGTCTGAGGTCCCAGTTTTGAGTCTCCTGAGCCACCTATCCAAGGTATTTGCCTTGCGTCCTATCCTGTGTCCGTGGTTAGTAGAGTATTGCGGTTACCCGGGGCAAGGGCAGGGGCAGGAGCAGGATTTAAAGTTCGAATGACTAAGGTAAGAACTAAGAAGCTAATAAATCTATATACACACACAGAGTTGCTAATATCAGGTGCACCTGATGCAACCTCTTGTAGAGCCACTTGCACAGTAAATTTTGGAAAACTGACCGTTGGATTAGATATTCCTATAATGTATGTCATGCCTGCCAAAAATCACAATGATCCAACGGTTGGTTTTGAAAAATGTAACTTTGAAAAACTATGACTTTTTTATTCTTTAAAATGTTATCATTTTTTTGCAGTCAGTTTTCTCATAAACCAACTGTTGGATCACTGTGGTTTTTAGCAGTCATGACATACATTATAGGGGTATCTAATCCAAATGTCAGTTTTCCAAAATTCACAGTGCAAGTGGCTCTACAAGAGGGCACCTATTAGCACCTCTGTACATACACATGTGATTTTTTTTTTTTTTTTTTTTTTTGTGCAAAAGTTGGGGGGCTGTCCGTTTATAGCTCCGCCCTTACTCGGAGATTAGTCGAGGTACGCGCAATCTGGCCGGACACACTCATCATAAAAAAAATAATAAATAAAAAAATAAAAAAAATAAAATAAAGGAGGTTATGAGAGAGAGAGAGGGGAAAAGAGACTGTTTTGAAAGCAAGCATGAGTAAAGAAGATAAAGGTAAAGATGAAGCCGACTACTCCTTGTTCTTTTTGCTTTTGTTTTGCCTCCTCATGCAATCTCGTGATTTGAATTCCCCACACTCGATTCTAACGCGTGAGCTTCTTTCTAGCTCTAACACGTAGTGGTGCAGGAGGACAGACGGAGGCACGCGCGAGACAGAGGTAGGGGATACTCTTTGGGCTTTAGATAATTTGATCTTCTTTATCTTTTTTTTCTCGATGTTCTCGTAATTGGGGTTGGGTTCTTAATTGATAGAATGTTCTTTGGAATAATAACAATAAACTAGATTATGATGAGACAATAATTTAGTTTAGTTTAGATCATGTTAACTTGCTCGCTCTTCTCTTCTACTCTTCGATCTTCATCCCATCATCATGATGCTATCATGTTTTACTGTTGTACGTACGGTTCCACTACTTTTTACTACTTCCATCCTTCAATTCATAACCAACCCACACAAAAGACAAGACGACATATATGTCCCAGGATTATTTTTGGATTTTACTGCGTTTCATGACCCCCCACCCCTTTAAGTCCTTTGTTAATTACTATTCCTTAATTGAGAGAGAGAAAGAAGAATAGAATGCTAATAGGGTATATATATATATATATATAATCAGAAGTGCTCTAATATAAGGTGCACTTGATGCTTCTTGCATCAGGTGCTCTCTTGTAGAACCAATTGCGTAGCAAATTTTAGAAAACTGATCGTTGGATTAGATACACAAATATGTATGTCATGCCTGCCAAAAATTACTGTGATCCAACAGTTGGTTTCTGAGAAAATTGACTGTGAAAAACTATGACTTTTTTGTTCTTTAAATTATTTTCATTTTTTCGCAGTCAGTTTTCTCATAAAGGATGATACTATAAGGCCGGCCTTACGCAAAGTTGCATATTTAGATGACTGTTCATAAAACTGACTGTTGGACTAGATGCCCCTCCTCTGTATGTCATGACTGCAAAAAATCACAGTAATCCGACGGTTGGTTTTTAAAATAACTGACGTTAAAAAATGGTGATATTTTGAAGAACAAACAGTCGGATATATATATATATATATATATATATATATATATATATATGTTGGGAATTGTTATCGGAGGTGTGGGTATCCATGCACATATGCCAATTAACACCAAGATGCTCAAATTATGGGATGGTTTCATGGTTGATGGTGTCAGGGCCAGCCCTGAGATTTAGGGGGCCCTAAGCGAACTTTCAAAATGGGGCCCTACGTAGTACATAATGAAACAAATTTTTTTTTTAACTACCAATTTTTATTATTGTATTTGTTAATACACATACAAAGTTTGATGGTGCATATCATTACTATAATAATTTAGTAAAAGAAAATACAATTACAAAAAAAGAGGTTGAATAGAAAAACATACTGGCTCAATTTCATTATCTTCATCCACAAAGTTTTCATTCTTAGTCACATTCTGATGTTTTTCAGTCAAAACTTCTTCAACTGAACTTGAAGCATCAGTTTGTTTATTACTAGTAATAAACTTGTCAAGAGCTCGAGCTTGAGATTGAATAAATTTTTATGTTTTTTGCTTATTTTTCTTTTTTTCATGTCCAGAAATATATTCTCTACTAGGAGGGCATAATTATATAATCAAATCTAAAACAAGAAAGAAATTAAAAATCAATTTACTTCTCTAAAAAATTCATAAGAAATTTTCAATGTTTATATTTCAAAATTTATTTCTTATATGATAATGTTTCGATTAAAAAAAAAAATAGTAATACGAAGCTAATACAAAAGCACGTCTAAACTCCTAAATCAAAATCTAAAAATCTCACCTTCATAACAGAGGGCAATAATATACTATAATACCAAGCAAATATAAAGTCATAATTCCTAAATTAAAATCCTAAATAAAAAATTTAAATCCCATATCAAATAAATAATAATAATAAATTTTGGGGGCCCCTTAAAATTGGGGGCTTTAAGCAATTGCCTTAGTAGGCAAAAGCCAAGGGCCGGCCCTGGATGGTGTTTTAGTTTGGGGCATGGTGATTCAGGAGGGCCAGATGGTGGAAAGGGAAGGATCGATCTTGCGACTAAATTCATCATGGATGGTACGTGCTGCACAACATCAATTGTATTCTTTCTTCACCATAGGGAAAATTAAAGATCCTTTATACCTCAAAAATATGATTTACAACAAAGGAAAATTGAAAAAGTAGCTACGAAAGAAAAACAAAAATTAATTCTACTTTGACTCAACTATGCATGGTCTGATTGTAAACTTTATTCGCTTTGGGATAAAAAAAAAAAAAAAAAAGCAAAGCAACATTCTTTAAATCTATTAGCTAGGTTTTAGGTTTTGGATAAATAATTAGGTTTTTGCCTTGCATCTTACCTAGTGTCCGTGGTTGGTAGGGTATTGCGGTCACCGGGGGATTAGTCGAGGTGCGCGTAAGCTGGTCCGGACACCCTCGTCATAAAAAAAAAAAAAAAAAAAAGAAAGGAAAAAAAAAGGTTTTTGATGGGGCAATTTCCTGTCCAAACGGATTGGTCACTAATATTTAAAATCTATCTTCTACTTAGGAAACATAAAAACTTTGGTTGCTAGGCCTGATTAGATTTTATTTTACCCTTATCTCAAGAGGTAGTCCAAGTGGGTCTAAGTGGTAATTCCAAGATTGGCAATACAAGGAAATTATTTTTTATGAATTTTCTAGTCCTGACATATATGGCTTGCCTTTGATTGAATCGGGAGAGAACCTAGTATGGTACGCACAAGCCAGCCTAAACTATGAATCCCCTAGTCACAGTGTAGATATATGGCCTGCCTTTGATCAAATCGAGGAGGGTACTTAGTCTCATGCGCAAAAGCTAGCCTAGACTACTGCTTACTGTAATACCCCCAAGAAAAAAAGAGACTTTATTCTGTTTAATAATTTATTTTTTCTTATAAAACTATTTGGGTTTATACATTAAACAAGGCATAAATTAACATAATTCTTTTCAAAACAACTATGAGTTAGTTTATGTGAAGGCAAATAGCGTGATGAGGTCCAACCTGACCCAATTTTCAAATTCTCTGAATAATCATTGGTGCAACCCCGTGCAATTTATCCAATTTTAACATATTATTTAACCTATAATATATATGCAAGCTCCTGCCTTTTCACATTAGAACCGAACCAGTTATGCTCTCTATCCCAAAAAGATTGTCTCCAAAAAATTTCCTCAAATGAATCCTAACCCTTTATTTGTTATCTAGAGGGAATTAATTTGCGAAAAGGAGAATGATGAATCCACATCATTTGGAATACACTTTTAGGACAATCTTTTTGGGACATAAAACATTTTCCTAACCGAATTGAATCAACTCATACTGAAGTTAATTTAGTTAGTTGGGTTCTTTCTAACCTTTTTAGAATATTCCATTTAATTAATTTTAACTACTTGCAATATTAAGTTCTTGTATGGATTAGGGTAATTAGTCTAAAATAATTTTTGAAGCTCAAAATTCGATCCACTTCTAAAAGATGGTGTGATAAGTGACTTGAGAGGTGATATGATGAATGCCCGAAAGTTGGACCTCCCAACTTTTACCACAATGTTTTTTAGTATAAAAATTTTGATACATATAGAGATGGTTTGTGATGTGACTAAATTAATTTTAAAAAATAAATACAATATTTATGAAAAATGCTATAACACTAGACACTTTAACTTGAAATTAAAAACCATCATGACGTGTTCTACTTCGAGTGATGAAATCCTTTCTCTCGAACCGATTCCATCTTTTTTACATACCACTCAAAACAGAATACATCAAGCTGATTTTTAATTTCTATGTTAAAGTATATATATGTAGGGTTTGAATAATTACAAGGCATGCACACTCTCTTATAAGAGAGCTAGGTTGGTCTTCATTTTATCAATGCATTACCAAATTAAAGCACTTGCAAATCGGTCCAATCAGAGTGCTATGGTAGGACCAAATAAGATTTATAGATTCGATCTCTTCTTCATGTTACATTAAATTTATACATGCATGAATTAATGCACCACACTAAAGTTAATTTAAAGCTTTGGAGTGAGGGAAAGGAGTGTGGGCGGCAGTTGATGATATATATTCTTGTTTTTCTTTTACCACTTTGCTACCCATTTTCTCATCTTTACAGAACTCTTGCTTTTAAACAAAGTTCCATTTTCCCCTTCTTTTACAAAAGAATATATTTATCTTAAAACACTTTTTTTTAAAAAAAAAAAAATAAATTTGTAATTAATGAGAAAAGTGATGGGTGGAGGACCTTCAGATGCATGATCTAGCGGTTCTTTGCATTTTTAATTAGTATAATTAATGGTTGAAATTGAAGAAAAGGGAAAAACAAAGGTTAAAGAGCAAAGGAAAAGAGGCTTACAATTGACAAGAAAAAAGGTAGGACTAAGGAGGATGGAGATCGATATATGGGTAAGGTAAGGATAGGCTTGTGAGAAAAGCAAGCTTAGCAAAGATGAGTTCCTGGAGAATCAAGAATAAAGCCAAAAAGAGACTTCATGCAGAATGTCAAGATCGATGAAACGGATCAGATTCTGTTGATGCATGCTATGGTTTATCCATATATATTAATTAATTGGCAAATCAGGACCCTAGCTCGTTAATTACTTGTTAGTACAGGGAGCTAGCTAGATCAGTGTTCCACAATAATCCGATCCTCTTGATGTATAGTAGCCCAGATGAATTTACAGGAGATAGAGGCACACAGGCATGTACGTACATACGAGTTGAATTCCTAGCTCAATTTGAATTTATCGAACCCAGTTGCATGTGGTAGCTTACAACATTTTGTTTAAGATTTGCATTTGGATGCCATGAAAACATGGATCTTAGCACAGATTGCTTAGCCAAAATCTAAAAGAAAGGAAAAATCTTTTCAAGTTGTAACAGGCTGGCTGGCGGGGTCTTTTGCTGCTACTTTTTGGCTGCAGCCATGCAAGCATAAGTGCCTCACAGCTCCCACACTTTAACTACCTAGCTACCAGTCAAGATGGGTTGGGAGTCTTGAAGAATAAGTTAGTTAAGGTATATATCAGAAAGCACTGGAATCAATTCTGTTTTAGCTCTGTGTCTTTTATGCTTTCAAGGCAACATCAGCTGTGGGAAGCTTTGGATACTTATGTCCCTGCTCAATTATTCTCAATCTCAAGCTGCAATTTTTGTGATGTTTGCTTTAAGAAATATATTATGCATTGCTATAAGAAAAAAAAAATGTCGATCGATTTTTCAAAACTATTTGGATGATTTACAATTTTTTATTTATATTTATGAAAATTACTTATTCCTGGTAGAAACTTAATATTTTTAAGTAAATTACTACGCCTGACTGTCTGCGGTACCACATCTCTCATATGAGGACCTTTAAAAACTATCTCATGTCATGTGGGGTCTAATATCACCAGTGGTATGAATAGCAAACTAGCATTTCAAATTTTCTATCAAATCCAAAATCTGTAAAAGAAGTCTTTCAAATTTCTAAGTAAAGCCATGTATTATGTCTAGAAGGAGTCGGAGAGAATATAATTAAATCGTTTGGTTTTTGCAATGGGAGAAAATTAGCTATACCACCTTTCTCACATGAAAATATATGAAGTTCATCTCAAGTCCACCTTCATATGTATTTATAGTGAGAGATATATGTATTTCGGCATTATGATTATTTGTATTAGTTATTGACTGTGTCATAGCCTAGTTGCCAGGGATGTTGGCATTATTATTTGGTTTTCTATTTATATAACTATGTATAACAATTTGGGACATATTGTGTGGACATGATTGACATTTTATTTTGTTATATGTACTTCTTTGTATCTCGTATGAAAATATGAATGAGCAGGTCATGTTGTATCTCCATCTTGACACATGTCAACCTATCCAGAAGGGTCGGTACGGATGTTAGGTTGGGGCGTTACAAAGTGATCAGCTTTAAACGGTGTGAAAAAATAAAACATAAAATAAAATAAAATAAAATAAAGGCCCTTTCTATTTTCTAATGTTGTTGAGTCAATTACTCAAAATTATAAAGAGGAAATTTTAAAGAAGCATGGAAGGAAGTCCAACATAGAGCCCATTCTAGGCACTGGGTTCGGCCATCTATTTTAGACCATGTAAGGTCGGGGAATGTATCGGCCCAATAATCAATCAAGCATATCTTAAGCCGACCATCACGCATTCACACTCCTAACAAACATTATTGACTTGGCCACATTTTTATTTGTCTATTAATTCTTGGTGGTAGACTTAGGGTTGTAAGATATTGTTTCCAAAAATTTGTCCAACAGAGATGGTATTTTTTTATTTTTTTAATCTGAAAAGAGAGTAAACTAAACACACACACCCAGCTAGCCTCACAGAGTGCAGGGCGAAGGAAATAGGGACCAGAACCACCAGTCAAATTGGCTCGGTGAGATGAATTTGAGAAGGAGAGTTTAAAAGTGGGTGTGAATGTGTATCTCACTAATATTTTCAATAATCAAACTACTTGAACTCGATTTGAAATTGGCTCGGTAATAGACTTGTTCTAGCTTGCTCATAAAATAAGTGAGTTGAACTCGAAAAAAAGGTAATATTTGACTCAATAAACTTACTTGAACTCGGTTCAAAATTAGCTTGGTAAAAAAGCTTTTTTTTAAGATCGATCACCCATAAAATGAACAAATCATTCTCTAACCTTAATAATTTTTGGTGTCTTTAATATATATTGAGCTAAACTTAAACAATCTAATTAATGCTAAGTTCATTTACAGTTTTAATGCTAACAGTAGTGGTGGATGTTGAGGTTCACGTGTGGATTATCCCACATAGAAAGAAAATATTTATGTGGATATGGGTTCTAGAATTATATATAGAGCCTGTTTTCTCCAATAATGGAGACTCTAGTGGGTGTGAATTTGTGACAAACTGTCTTTGGTAGATGGTGTACTGATGTGGTAGCGACGGCTGTGGCCAGTGGCTGCAGTTTAGGAGGCCCCATCCATGGCCGTACTTGTCTTTATCGGGGCTGCGAATTCAAAATTTGGAAGGAGCAAAGGAAAGAAAGAAAACTCTTATAAACAAATACACATACCTGTAAATTAATTAAGTTCCGGAGAAGAAGAAATTCACTGAGAAATCAATTACATCTCAAAAAACATACCCCCAGCATCGCGATCCTCTACAACAATATTGTTCCACGTACAATTCAATTACCTGCCATATATTGCTTAATTCCTTGACAATTACTAGCTACCATAAATACATCAAAGCAAGCTAGAAATATATGGGCCCCTACTGATCGAATCTAATTATGGTCGATCATATTAATTTGCTGAGAACAGGAAACGCAAGTTCTTGGAAGTAAGAGCGGTAAGATAGCATAAAAAGCAGAAAAACAAGAAGAAAGCCAGCTCCCCACGGAGTTTCCCCGGCCCTTTGGAATGACTGTCTATCCGGCAACCAATAGCGCTCGAATTTGGATATGCAGTGAAGAACAAATAAAAGTAGCAAAGGAGACAGCATGAGCCCCACTTTGAGCTGTTCCAAAGCGCCCTCCAACACTGGCTCGTAATTGATGTACCATGTGAAGCTAGCGAACATCAACAGTATAGCTGTGAAGAAACAAAGATGAACTGGTACAGAAGGAGACTTAGAGTAGTAAGAAGGAGAAGAATAATAATAGTAATCTCTAGCCATATGTCTTAATAATAATTTCAATTCAAAAGATGGAGTTATCGATCAAAGGCTGTGTTTGAAGTTTGGTTTATATATAGCTGAAGATGAGAGAGAAAATATTAATTACATGCAATATTATTTTCTCGATCTGACTGATAAGGGGGTTGGTTTGAGCCGTGAGGAGAAAATTGGGTAGGGATAGGAAGATGATGGTTATATAACTGTGCACATATGTATTTATATACTCACACGTGTATATATATATATATACTAGCGTAGATTTGCGCATATATGTCCAGGATTTATTATATAAAATCTCATTTAATAAATTAATTATGTATAAAAATTATTTTAATTAGATAGTCAATATTATCATTTGATTTCTATAAAATTTATGGATTAGAGCATGCATGCATGATGCATCTTAATGTAAGAAGCGTACCAGACTAAATCCTGCACCCCAAATAAGACTTCCAAAATAAAACTTGTATCTTGCGGTCCATGGTCCCGGATATTAGTAGTTAGTAGGAGTCAAACCCAAAATCTAGGAACTCGGTACATCCTTAGTCCTGCTTGCTCAACCACTAAGCTATCCAATCTTAGGTTAATGTACATAATTTTCCTTAAATAAAAGTTCGTATTCATATAGACACGTAGAGAGAATTTAGAAAGATGACGTGTAAAAAAAAAAGACTTTAGTGGCCTTAATTACTTTATTCATCCTGCGGAATAATTCCAAGGATGGCCGGTGGGATGTTTCTCATATGGTTCAGATTCAATTTGTACACTTTTCACTAATTAGGAGCTGCCACGTAAGGCCGACCATATGTGGACTGGATATTCAGTTGAACATCTAGATTCTCTTCTGTTTTTCTTTTTTTTTTTTTCCCTTAATCTTGGGGCGCCCGATTAATAAGAGTTGAACATCTAGATGTAGCAAGAGAGGAATGTATGCATTATATATATTAGAAATTAAGGAATGAGATTGTGGACTGGTTGGCTGGTGGCTCATGGTCCAGTTGATCAGGAAGATTATCGATTGTATTTTATTTATTTTCAAATTTGTACAATTAATTAAGAATGAAGATATTCTTTTCTATGTTTTGTTCTAACAATTTTATTTTTTAAATTAATTTGACGTATTTTAAATAATATTTTTCATCTAATATATATGAACCAAAATATTTAACATAACAGTTGACACATCATTTGATATGGTAGTTGACATAAAATTGGCATACCACGCTATATCATCAAAATAGGTGGGTTATTTTTATTTTTATTTTTTTTTTAAAAAAACAAAAATGATGTGCGACTTAATATATACATGATACTGCTACGTCGTATGGATTTAAAAAAGAAAAAAAAAGAAGGAAAATAGTTAAATAAAAGCTAGATTCCTTAAAACCTAATTAATTAGACCCTTTTGCTTTTAACTATTTTAGTCAAAAGTTGGCATTTAAGAAGTGAGGCCTCCCCATCTGAATTAGGTGTATTCTTATGGCAATTAGTACCTGTGGCATAAATTTACTTGTGCCTTTCTTTCATCTTTAGAGTTGTACCCCACTAATTAATGTTTAAAGAGTGTCTATATATAACACATATATACTCACAAAGCACATGTAGCTGCAGCTAGAATGCAGATGCATACCCACAAAGGCAAGATGACAATTTGGGTTAAAATACTATTTGAGTGTTCAATTACTTTGATTTGAGTATCCCAATTACATATATATATATATATATATATAGAGGTACTAATATCAGGTGCACCTGATGCAAGATGCATCGGGTGCTCTCTTGTAGAGCCACTTGCACTGTAAATCTTGAAAAACTGACCGTTGGATTAGATATCCTTGTAATGAATGTTATGTCTGACAAAAATCAAAGTGATATAAATTTACAGTAGCTGTTGAATGCAGATGCATACACACAAATGCACATGTAGAGGCCTCCACGAATTAATGTTTAAAGAGTCTCTCTCACAACGCACATTTAGCTGCTGAATGTAGATGCATACACACAAATGCAAAATGACAATTTGGGTTAAAATACGTAGGAATGCAAGGAAAAAGCAAGAAAACCTAAAAAATGGCGCGGCCAATGTGCGAGGATGTGTGTGTATATATATATATATATAGTAGTACAAATTAGGAATTAATTGATCACTCATAAATTAAGGATTATATATATGAAACCCATCCTCATTCCTCAATCATTTGATCAATTAATATAACATAAGAAAAGGACTAATAAGATCCTCAAATTAATACTTGCATCTTTGCATCCATCGATCCATTTACATACATATACACGTACTAATTAAAAGATTAATGTAGAGAATCATGATGTGTACGTACTATATATTACTGTAGTAGTGATCGATGAGTACGTGCTGCACACTTCGATCATGGTTGATGATGAATTCGTGAAATTAAATACAAGAATAAAATAATGATAGGTAGCTAGATAGACAACCATATATATATATATATTCTTTATGTTAGGTATTACTTTGATTTTAGTGTCCCAATTAATAGTTTTTTTTCTCCATCTAATTACAGAAATGTATTTGAGGTTGAAACTTGAAAACGTACTTGACCCGAAATATATATATATATATCAGAAGTGCTAATATAAGGTGCACCTGATGCTTCTTGCATCAGGTGCCCTCTTGTAGAGCCAGTTGAGGTGCAAATTTTAGAAAACTGACCGTTGAATTAGATACCCCATTCATGTATGTCATGCCTGCCAAAAATCACAGTAATCCAACGGTTGGTTTCTGAGAAAACTGATTATGAAAAAATGATAACATTTTAAATAACAAAAAGTCACAGTTTTTCACAGTTAGTTTTCTCAGAAACCAACCGTTAGATCACTGTAATTTTTGGCAAGCATGGCATACATGATTGAGGTATCTAATCCAACGGTCAATTTTCCAAAATTTGCACCGCAACTGGCTCTACAAGAGGGTACCTGATGCAAGAAGCATCAGGTGCACCTTATATTAGCACTTCTGATATACATATATGATTGATTAATTTGATGGCTCACTTGAAGAGACTTCCTGGTGGAGACTTTTTGAAAATCAAATTGATGGATGAACATCTACATCAATGACCAGCAAGTATATATCCGTTGGTTTGCTTGATTGTTCTTATGAATCTTTATTTAATTGTTAAATTTGTAATGGGTACAAGTCAAAATAATAATTTTCTAGAATTTTGCTATTCGTAATTTGCCCCCATCAACATCCCTAATTTATTTTTTCCTTTTAGCCTTAGTATCCCTTAATTTCCTTTTTCCTGGTATATCTAACCAATTTTGAACATGAAGTTTAAGAAAACGACCGTTTGATTAGATATTCAAGTTAGACGTATGATGCATGCAAAAAATCATATTGATGTAAAGATATGATTTTCAAAAAATATTATAAAACTATTTTTTATAAATTTTCTCAAAACCGTGAAAAATCTAATTAATTTACTATAGTCTATAGTAATATATGACAAGTGGTATGCGGGAAATAAAACATATAAAACGGATCAGTTCTTAACAAATGAAGCATCACCACAACATATGGTGAAAGAACTTGATCAACTCGATGAGTCATATATGTTACATTACTTGTTAATCACTCGATCAGTTACTCTACTCATGTACACAAATTAATATATGTATCCATTTTTTTTTATAAACAAAAAGCCGTCTTGCGGTCTGTGGCCTCGAATATTAGTAATTAGTGGAGGTCGAACCCAGGATCAAGGGGCTTGGTACACCCTTAGCCCTACTTACTCAACCATTAAACTACTCACCCTTGGATTAAAAGCCATCTTCTTTATTAATTGCAGAACCTTTGTTTTTGGGAGGGGGACAAGGGGGCAAGGTGGTGGTGGTGGTTATAAAGGGGCCGGGGCGAATTGAAGCACAACAACTTTAATTAACGACTACATGGGTTAATTATTGATTTCTGCAGCAAGATTTGGAAGAAACAGAGACATGGTATACTTTCCTTTCTTGTTAATAACCTAATTCCCAGAAAATTATATTATTATGGTAGAGCAAATCCTAAAGTTAAAAGAAACCTCGGCTAACCTATTTCTGTCTCCCTATGCATGGGTGCCAACTGCCAACAAGATGAGCATGCATCAAAATTTTATGTTCCATATGCATGGATTGGTAAGTTTTATGCTGGATACACAAAGGGAACTGATTTTCTTACCAAACAAGAATTCTGTTTAAATGATCTTCAACAAGACCATCTCATTTTGCAAAGCTCATTCAAATACAATGAAAGATTAAGGTTTAGGGGATTTTTTTTTTTTTAATCCATATGCAATCATAAGTTCGAACACGAGAAATCCCTCATAAATGAGCTAGATACATTCCATTAGATTACAAGGCTACTTGGTGGGGGATTTTAGTTAAGCCTACAACTAAAAACCAAATAACAAATTAAGATTCATATGCTCTATCATTTAAAGGTCCTATTTTCATTCATTACTACATACTAGTAGTTTAGCTTCAAGCCTTCTTTGTTTTTTTCACTCTACGAAAAGAGCAGCTCAACCATTTCACTATTCATCCCATAAAGAGCTTATTTTCTTCACTCCATGAAGAAAAAATAGATCAATCATTCTGTAATATGTTCTAACCATTCTATAATATGTTCTAATTTAGTGTGCTAAATATTCTAATATGTTCGGCTGATAACTGTTGAACATAAGATGATATTCTATTATTGTCTACTGAACATTTTTATGGAATGTTCAACATTCCCTACTGAATATTTTTATATGTTCGGTTGAGATAACTGAACATTCTGTAACGTTCAACATTCCTTGTTGAACATTTAAAAATGTTCTGTCGGGATGACTGAACTTAGTGATATGTTCAATTACCCCTATCTGACTATTGATTAATGTTTATCGTAGAGCTGAACAAAAGTACGAACTTGAAATTAAAACAACTTAAAAAAAGTGAATCATACTTAAAAAAAATATACATTTTCATTGTTGGAATTATCCCACATGATTACTTCAATGTCCATTGATTAATAAACATATTCATTTTTTTGTTAGAGTTTTCAGAAGTAATATGAGAGTGAAAAAGTTTGTGAGATTAGGGTTTATAGAAAATACATGAATATGAGAAGAAGAAAGTGGGTGCCAAAAGTAATATGATTTATTTTATTTATCTAATATTATCCTTAATAGTAAATTTACATGTAGGTACAATAGTAACAAAAAATTTATTAATTAGTGATTGTTATTAGAAATATGGGTGAGTGGCAATAGAATTATCCGGTACGGAAATATATGAAATGGGCTACTAAGTTTAATTAAATTGTACCCTTTTATAGTTTTATAGTTTAAAGTAGGGGTGTGCGCGGGTCGGGTGAGGGTGGGTGGAGGGTAAAATCGCCAACCAACCCATCCTTGGCGGGTGGCTAATTCTCCCACCCACCAACCAACCTGTCTACCTCAATAACCAACGGATTGATTAAATATATGGCGGGTATCAACCAGTGGGTTGGGCGGATTGAGCGGGTGAAACATTACTATTTTTTTTTTTTATAAATACATAAAGTTCTTAAAACCTTTTTTAACAAGCAAAAACACATCAAATTCGTATCTAACAATGCAATATTGTATTATTTAGCAATTAAAATATAATCCAAACAATTCTCTAATGGTAATAAACTAAAGTGCCAAAATAAATTGCCCAACAACAATAGAAGCTATTAACTAGATACATAGTAATAAATGTTTATTGTTATTAAAAAATCTTACAAACTAACATATGGTTTCATATTCAAAATTGAAAAGATATCAAACCAAATAAGTGCATACTCAAACTATCATAATAAATATCTCTAAAGAAATAAAAAAATACTAACTTGCAGGCATATCCAATTAAGGGAAAATATAAGGTAATAATGAAATTTATTTTATATTGTATTATTTATTTATATATAATTATTTGGCGGGTGGGGGTGGGGGTGGGGGTGCGGGTGGGGGTGGGTTGTCACCTATATACCCGCCAACCGACCCAACCCGCCAAAAATTCATCAAATCCCAACCCAATCCACCTAACCATTGTAACCGCGGTTTGCGGATGGAGTCAGGGTGGGGTGGGGTCGGATCCGACAGGTTGGATGGATTTTTGCACACCCTTAATTTGAAGCCAGCATACCTAACCCAGGCGAGCCAATAGAGGAGTCATGGTCCTGTTGGACATAACTCCCAACAAATCAGAGACACTCTAGAAAAGTTCAATAGGAGATAGGAAATGTAACATTTAATTAAGCACCATTAATATTCTAGAACTATATATGGGATCATCAATTGATCATATCATCATCATCATCATCATATATATATATATATATATATAGTCTTCTCATAATTAAAGGCTTGGATGGGTAGGTGAAGTGATGGACTTAGTGATCCACTTTCATCCCGCTCTCAAACATAAAGATTAAAGACACCAAAAGTCTTCCATTTCTTTACACATCATCACCTACCTTGAAATTTAGGAACCCCCAAATCATCATATACCTGAATTAAACGGACAGATAAAAACAAAACTTGAAAAAGGAAATAAAACAGACAGCTAAAAGTCAGCTAGGACGACCCACATGACCTAATTGACAACATCTTCATGGATAAACACATACATATGCATCAAATCAGCCAATTAAATCACATTAATTTTATGGTTTTCTTTTCCTCCATTGAAATGCCAAGTGATCAGTCCTAAGGTTGATGCTCCGCTCCTCTTCAATTGTTTTAAAGCTTTAAAAGTTAAAACAATGAGCAATTGAGCAGAGCATGATCTTATTTGTGGAAATTTTTGTGGCTCTATAGATTTCATACATCTTAATCTTAATGAATATAACTCCACCCAGGGGCGAAGCTGCATGGGATTTAGGGGGGCAAATGCCACCTCTGAAGTTTTTTAAAAAAAATTTATGCTCTATAAAAATTTAAAATTTTGTATATCCCTCCCCTCAATTCTTGTTTTACCCCTTCATTTTATTTTCCTATTCATCTTTTTTCTTATTTACTTTTATTTGGATTATATATCCATAAGCTCCTATTATAAGCTTTTTATAATTCTAGGTACAAGACTTCTTTTAACAAAACAAATTAACAAAAAAATTTCAAAATCTCAAGCCCCTCATGCTATAAAATTGGAAAGCTCTAAACTTAGGACCTTTTAATTAGATAATTTTACGTACCTTTTACTTTTCCTCCTTATACTAGTTGCGACTGTCATTATGAAGGGAGCATTTTATGCTATAAAGATTATAAAGAATTAATTATGTAACAAAATAGGAGATCAATTGATCATGAATGATGACTTAATTATATTTATTTAGAAAAATTGACATTTGATAGCGTTAATGAAGAAGCTATCATACAATACTTTTAAAAGATAGATTCTATCAAGAACAATTGTAAATATAATGAACTGAAATATGGTTTAACAAATATCAATGGAAAAACATGCTATTCGGTGCACCTGATGCAATTTGCATCATATGACTTGCTTTAGGGATATTTCCATTGCATATTTTGAAAAACTGACCCTTGGATTAGATACCCCTCTTACGAATGTCATGTCTGCCAAAAAGCATAGTAATCCAATGGTCGATTTTTGAAAAATTTCACTGCAAAAAACTGTGACATTTTTGTTCATCAAAATGTTACCATTTTTTCATAGTCAGTTATTTCAGAAACCGACCGTTAGATCACTGTGATTTTTGGCAAACATGATATTCATGAGAGGGGTATCCACTCCAACCGTTTACTTTTTCATAATATGTAATGAAAGTGATCCTAAAGAACCACCTCATGTAAGTTGCATTAGGTGCACTTGGTAGTAACATGTCTGTATCTATGGATCATAAATTTTATAATTTTTTTTACCTCAATCTAACACAATAAAAAATTCGTTCAAAATCGTTTTTTATTTTTTAAAATTAGGATAAAGTAGTAACAACCAATTAAAATTCGCCCCTTCTAAAAAGGATACCTGGCTTCGCCCTGACTCCACCACCACCAACTCTCCGTGATCCTCTTTCTGCAAGTTTACAATCACCAAGCATGGCGTGCCACATCTTCTTCAGCTATATATATAATATATTCCCCTGAAAAGCAGTGTGTAATGTAATGTACTAGAACGAGTTCCAAAGTTGCATGAGGTGGCAGTATTTTATGTTTGTCATAATTAAATTAAAGAAAGTGAATGCAGTGGATAGGATCCCATCATTTCACATTCCACCTCCTGGCATGGCCTCTGCTTTTAATCTCCTTCGTTGATCATTTAAATAGACAGTATAAATTGGCAGGCCTGTATACATGAACCTCAATTCTTCTCTCTTTTTCCTCTGTGTTTGTGTGTGTGTGTGTGTTTACTTTCTACATATAAACAAGTTCACTTAATTCATCACAATGGGCTTACAGCACTGCAGAAGAGTGGGATTCATGTCATTCATCTTCGTTTTGATCATGTCAGTGATGGTTAGCCGTGGAACCGCAGATACAGATAAGGAGAAAGACATACAAGAGTGCGCAGAGCAGTTAGCTGGACTGGCAACATGCCTGCCTTATGTGGGTGGGGATGCAAAAGCTCCCACACCAGACTGTTGCAGTGGCCTCAAACAAGTCCTGCAAAAGAACAAGAAGTGCCTGTGTGTGATTGTCAAAGATCGAAATGATCCAGAATTGGGTATCAACATCAATGCTACACTTGCTTTGGGCCTGCCTTCTGTTTGCCATGCCTCTGCTAATATTTCCCAGTGTCCCGGTATATATACTAAATACAGTTTGACAGCCCCCCATAAGTGAAAGCCTATGAAATTTTATGATTATTTTTTGGACATGTGATTGATTTTAATTTGACCATATATATATATATATATATTGGGGTGGATGCAGCTCTTCTACACTTGGCTCCTAATTCAACAGAGGCTCAGGTTTTCTATCAATTTGCCCACAGCTCCAATGCTACTAGTGCCAGTAGCCCAGCTGCCAGTGGTAATTTCCATTTTATATACTGATTCCCTTCTTTTTTTGTAATTTTTGTTTAAAATTGTATATATGGGTGCAAGTAGTTATATACTAATTAATCGTTTTATATATGTAAAAGGGAATTCCACAAGTAGTCGTGCCAGTAGCGACAGAACAAGTGCTGAAGCAACGAGTGATGGTGGTTGCAGTGGAAAGAGACGGTTGGGCTTGGATGTTGTTGTTGGTGGTGGGGTTTTACTGTGGACTATCACTTCACACTTGTTCATGGATGTAGAGTACTTTTAGAGTTCATTGTTGGAGACACTTCTTTGATATATCGATCAATTATCAAACCAGTTCCTATTTTGTACAACTTACAATAAAAATTAATTCACAGGCGCGTTTCACTTTAATTTTTTTTTACAAAGGGTTTCAAATTACTGTATCTGCATACTATATAAGTAATTACATTATTTGTTTTGCCTTCAAATTGAAAGAAATTTATGCTTAACATTTCCCAGGCTACACGAAGAAAGCCCTACCAAATGTGAAAATGGGCTTTCTTGAATCCTTTTTATGCTGTTATGAATGTCATGCTAATAAAAGGCTTGATCTTTCCCTCTTCGGGTAGTCCTTTCTGCAACTGCAATCTATTTTTCCTGTAATTTATTAGTTTTAGACTTGGCTGATTGTACCTTCTGGAATGGATTTTTCATTTTTTGGTCACAATGGCTTAGAATTCTATTTTATTTTGGTGAGAAAAAACCAACCGCCTAAAGTACAATCAATAAAAGCAACATTTGATCGATCCAAAATGCAGGTGAGCATGCAAATCAAATGATTAAAAGTCATTCGATCAATTTACATTTGATCCGTGAAATGGCATTTGATACTGATCTTTTCTGCGTTGGCATGGTAAGATTTTCTCACTCTGCTTCACACTATCAATGGTTTTTTCTTTATTCCTGCAATACTTCATATGGGCCAGAGAATTCACTAGAAAGCACTTATCTATCATGCAACAATTACATCCGAATCCAGGTGCAGTTGGATTCAAGAATCATGCAAACCTCAATCTGCCAAATTCAGTATAACACAGTAAGAAAGGCAAATGAAGGATTGGAATGAAGTTCAAAGTTCAATTAAGATTGCGGAGCTTAGCTATTCATAAATAAGCTAAGCTCTGCAATAGAACTCGTTTGGGCTTGTACCAAGCTGAAACCTTGCTCTAAGCTTGTTCCGGTAATCAAACGTGAAGCCCAAACGTGCCCATGGTTGATTCTGTCCTGCTCAAGAACAAAGAGATAGAAAAAAAAAAATAAGAACTAATAAAAAAAATGAGAGGTGACAAAAGGGACAGGATGGTTTATATGTTCAAACCGAACTATTTATTAATACTAAACACAAGATGACATGATTAGAAAAAATATATCACAAGGACTCCCAACTGTGCATTGGAGGGAATTGTGGCACTAACTATACATGAGCCAAAGTGATATTTGGCCAGGTCTTACATCACTGAAGGTGGGTTCTTTGCTTTCTTTATTTTACTTTTCAATTTTAAATTCAAAATCCAATTCAAAATATGAGAACAGTTGGATAAGAATTGGACTACTCATCATTGATACACCCACCTTGCATGGCTTGTGAACAAAACTTTTAAATATCAAATTGAATTTTAACTAAGCTTGTATGTGTTATACCATAAATAAATATGGGCTAATATAATTGGACAATTCAAGTCGGCTTTATCGTTGGGCCACTAAGAACTGTAAACTCAATAAATTGGCTAAGCCAAATGTAGAGAAGAATTCACTTTACTTGCAGGATAAGCATGCTGGACCAAGTCAATAACTGATTTCCAATTTTTAAGGGAAGTAATAGCATGAAACAAGGAGCACATTCACCCATGAAGCCTATTAACAAGAGTGGGTTGCTAGCAACACAACGTGGAAGAGAGGCTGCTGGGAAATTTATAGAGGCTTGAAGGCATCAAGGAAACTACTGCTAGTTTCTATCTTATTTAGCCTCTAGAATTTAATTTCAGCATTGTTCTTCAATTTATAGCTATAATTGTTACTATCAATTCATGGTAATTTACTACAACTCCGTTGAATAGCTTGCTTTCATTTAATTAAATTAGCATGCTCTTATTTTATTAAATTAGCTAGATGTTAAATTAGCTTAATTTATAGGTTAAATTGCTTTTAAATTATTTCATTCTACTTATTTAATTTAATTGCATTTTGTTTTCTCGGCATTTCATTCTCTAATTTGTGTTGAAGTCCTATTGATTTTGTTGGAGATATGCCCTAAAACCAATCCTAAAGAGCATATCAATTTCATATTATATTTATTAGAAGGTAAAACTTATCTTGTATATTTAAATATATATGGTAAGGTCCGTGAATAAATGATAAGAAAAATATATATCTCGGGTTAATGAGATAGGGAGACTTATATTTCTCATACACATTTATTTTAAAGAAGTCCCTGCTCATATGTTTATTAAAGTGGACATTTATAAACCGTCAAGAGTAGTACAAATTTAAACTGGCTCCAATGGGAGGATAAGTAGTCTTTCCTATCAGTGTAGTGACACTAAAGTTAATATGTGGGTACATATTAGAGAATATGTACACTGAACATGATCTGCAAGAATATTCTTATAGAGTTTAGTCAAAAGAATATTCTTATGTTACATTCATTTGGTAATTCTTAGACCTGAGGCACCATAGTTATCTTATGCATAGGCCACTTGAGTTTGATAGTATCTTGCACATCTTTAACCAACAGGGTGTAATCGATACTCATTGGCTCTAGTAGGGTTATGTATGAAGGTAAATGAGTGCGCAAGAAAGAATCATCACTTTCATCTATGATGAGAGAGAATGTCAGGGTTTGTTCACAAAGATAATCCTCATATTGAATCTCTGGCCAGAGTGATAGGTAAACTGTGAAAAGAGTTTCACTGGACTTACCTTATTGAGATTATATTTTGTGGAACATATATCAAGTTGTTAAGATAAGGTTTGACCTATATTCATACCTATTATCTTAACAGTGACATTAAGGGATAAAGAATTAAGTAACATGAATGGTTCATTGAGCTCTGCTATTCACCCAAACCAAGGGTACGTCATGATATATTGCTAGATGTCACTCATGACTAGTGAAGGTCTATTGATAGAGTGTTATCAATGAGGACAAAATTGGAATTATTCCAATTGAACCATAAATAGAAAGTTTCTATTTTAGGAGACATCGAGATGTCCCTGTCCACTACTATGTTGGGGTGAATCCAATGGGTCACACACATAAAGGGCATAAATGAGTCTTTTGAATTAAAGAGATCGGAATATTATATTTTATAATTAAGTATAAGTTTTATTATTAATTGTTAACAATTAAGGAGCTAAATTATAAATATGAATAGTATTAATGGAAACCCTAGTGGTCCTCTATAAATACAAGTTGATGGGTCAAGCTAGTACTAAGAAACCCACTCATCAAAAGAATGAGGCAAAAACTAAAGTGAGAAACTATAGGGCCGTTAAGCGACTCCCGTAGTAGCAAGGAGCGAAATGGGAGTGTAACACCCCACACAGGGTTACCCCTATGCGGAAATGCCACAG
>JAESVK010000474.1:165979-213168 GCA_017140935.1 Hamamelis virginiana | reverse complement strand
ACCCTTTCCTAGGGATTGAAGGTACGTTCCCATCCTCCCTTTCCTACATACCAAATGTGTATTAAAAGTGAACAAATGGAATTATTATGCCATATCACCCCTTTAAAAAAATTATTAAACATTGAGGTTTTCAAATGCAATTTTTTCTTTTAATAAAATATGACCTTGATGTATGGCAAACCTTAAAGTTGAGAATAAGGATGCTCAAGATCAAAAAGTGCGTTTAGGCTTTGTCTCTCCCCCCAAGGTTTATGGATGGCAAGACGATGGTAGGAACAAAAAAAAGGAAAAAAGAAAAAGAAAAAGAAAAAGGAAAAAAGGTCTACAGGTGGGTGGCAAGATGATGATAAAGGTTTAGGATAAAATAAGAGTTAATTTAGGCGTGGATTAAGGTCAAATATAGGCAGGAACTAAATCGAAAAATTTGGCTGTAATTTCTAAACAGTAAAAGAACTTTCCACTTTTTCAAGTTGAGAAACTGTAGAAAGGTAAGAAGTGTGTCCTTTCAAGTGGGAGAAAGCAGAAGGGTGAGATTTGGTTAGACAAATGGTGTGGTGACTCTCCTCTGATGGACTTTTATCTCGACTTGTTTGCTATTGCATCAAATAAGGAAGCTTGGGTGGAAGAGTGTATGCTTTGGCAGGGGGATAGCTATGCATTGAAATCCAATTTTTGTCAGAAACCTTTAAGAATGAGAGTTGGAAAGTGTATCTTCTTTGTTTAACATGCTCTGCAGGGTTTCTGTTCATAGTGAGAGAGGAAATTCATTGGTGTGAATTTGGAACCTAAGGGTGGCTTCTCGGTGAAATATTTTTTTCTTTTTTCTGGCTGTTGAAAGGAAGGGCCACAAATCTGGTTCCATCCCTTTCAAACAGTGTACCTTTGTCTTTTGTCCTTTCCTTGTAGGGAGTTTGTTGGGTGTTCCCCAATTCGATTAGAGATATCATAAGTGGTTAGGCAATTCAAGGTGGTGATAGATCGTGGACTTCAGGGTAAAGAGTGCATAGAAGTGGTGGAAATTAAAATTAAAAAGAAGATGACAACGAGGATGAAGAGGAAGAAGATGAAGACAAAGACGATGAAGAAGGAGAAGAAGAAGAAGCAGAAGGAGGAGGAGGAGGAGGAGGAGGAGAGGAAGGAGCCAGGGGAGAAGGAGAAAGAGAAAAGGAATGAGAAGAAGAAGAAAAAGAAGAACAAGGAGAAGGAGGACGTGGAGAAGAAGAAGAAAAGAGTGAAGATAAATCAGAGAATTTCACTAAAGCATTCTACGAGTCTCACCTAGAAGATAATCAATGTAGTCTCACTATTAATTGAGTGCAAAATTGCAAATAATTCTCATTAATCAATTGTATGTAATTGTATTAACAAACCTTGCTTATATTGAAAATTATAAGGCATACTCACTAAATTCTACTCCTAGTCCAATTAGGACTCTTAAAAGATGAAGTAAAAGACTTTCTTAATAATTAAGACAAGAACCCAAATCTGTAGAATTACCAAACCATGCCTAAACATAGAATTTTCAAATTTCTCCAAATCTAAGAAAGCTAAAACCAAGCTTATGTCCAAAGTCCAGATAAACTCCTCTTCATGCATTTTTTTTATAAGCAACAAATCTTCTTGATGTGCCACCTATGTTGAAACAATTGTTGCATTACTTGAGCCCATAAGGCCTTCGCGAATTTTCTAAATGTCATCTTCATCAAACCCACTTTGCCAAAGTGGCTAATACAAAAGGGCTTACCATTTGTTTCCTCAAATACTTTAAATGCTCAACAAACCACATATCGAGTGTTGCACACGCAAACCTTTCACCAAATTCATTGCCTATGTGCAGCATTAGGTCCCCAACTTAGTTAGCTAA
This sequence comes from Hamamelis virginiana, assembly GCA_017140935.1. Lineage (NCBI taxonomy): Eukaryota > Viridiplantae > Streptophyta > Magnoliopsida > Saxifragales > Hamamelidaceae > Hamamelis > Hamamelis virginiana. Next base: position 211,304 of record JAESVK010000474.1, on the reverse strand, counting down.
CTCAAGAGATAATGGGAGGGGCACAACATGAACAAGCCAACAAAGTTTATGGACAAACATTGTCTAACCGATATCCTTCTCAGTAAGAATTACAAGATTCCAGCAATCGCATGCATACAATGGATAATCCCTCTGCAATGCCTGCTCAAACTGTTATGGCAATTACACCCTAACAGCAGCAGCATATTACTGTTGACACCCCCAACAGCACAACAATAGTAGTTGCCCAGAGCTACATAAGGCTTGCTAGGAACATATAACCCACGCCTCATAAACATTGTCAATTAGGCATAACTGCCATGCTGATTTGTCATGCAAACCCTTTTGCCACTTGCCTTACCTGAGTTAATACATTCCTCCACATCTTGGAAGGCTTGTCTCGTTTAGACACAAGCAATTACTCATAAACCCCGCCTGATGTGTCCCAGAACTTAGCCTAATGACCATCACATCCTTCAGTCCAAGTTGCTCTCAACTATGCATAGTATGCCCAAGCCCACAAACCATGTTGCTGACGATGCACCTCATCTGTATGGATGCTTGGCCCAAGCCAATATCCATCTACTGGGTAAGTCTTGTCCATGCTACACATCATTACCATGCCCCAGCTCATGGCATACTTACAACTGACTTATTTGTTGTATTGTCTTTGGCCTTACCCAGAGTCTTTTTTATGTCCTATTGCTAGCATGGTATGTGCCCAGGCCTTGCTGATATTGTGCATTGATGGCCCACCCTAACATGCCTTAGCCAAGCCAAGTTACTGCCATGAGATGCTCAAGGCTTAAGGGTTGTGCATAGCTTGCCTGCCTATAGCATACCCCTTCACCTCCCCTTAAAGAGCACTTGGCGCATCTGCCAGAGTGTCAAGAGATAACATTATTTTGTAAAACTCGCCTTTTGAATCTTCAGTAGGGGCCTTTACTCTTTTGATTAGGGTAGGGGTCGCGAGAGAGCAGAGCGTACCGCCCTGCCATAGTCGTGAGTCTGTTTATAGTCGCGACTGTTGTCATAGTCAACAAGGGCGTTTAGGCTTCCGACTACTCCTACCCACGGCCTGCACAAGGTCGTGCCAAGTCACACACGCATGCTGCCACTATTACATGCTAGTGTTGTGCACTGTTTCACACATTTGCTGCGCACAAGGCCAACCCTTGCTGCACGCACGCTGCCAATGGGTTTTCAAAACTTCAAATGCGAAAGTTGTAAATAAATGAGATAGTTCAACAAAGTAAGAAAAATCAAGAAGAAAACAATTGAATGATTCGATTTTGAAGTCTCAATTTGTGAGAACCATCGTATTTTTTCTCATGTATAGGACACATACATCAAAAGTGAGATTTAAGCCTTATAAGTGTTCCTTTGAAGTGTTTTTTTTTTTTTTTTTTAAGGCAAGCCTCAAAGCATAAGTGTCCCACCCCTTGAAACTATGCACATTCCTATTGCTCACCACCAAAAAGGTGAATTTAGACGTGTGTGGGTTAATATCAAGGAGGCTAGCCATGTGTAGTGACCGAGAGACTAGGGGTTTGACTTGAGGTGAAAGTGGAGCAATCTAAGAGCGAAGTAAGGGAAAATAGCAATAAATGCACTTGGAATCTCCAGAAAGGGTGTGAATTTCAGCCTGAACAGATTCCTAGGATGATTAAAAAGATGTCTCCTTGATTTCAGAATGTCTAGCATATTCCCTTGATCCAAGAAATCTCTCTTCAGCTCCATCCTTGTCCTCTAACTCAAAAAGCCTTTTTTGGACTTTATATTGGGCAGATGGAGTGTGACCCAACTAACTAGGTAGGTAAGCCCTGCAGACGGATAGCCAATAGGATGGCTTGAGGTCCTGCAAGGATAGGCATGTTGTCCCTTGTATCCACCACCCTAGTGAGTCCAACTGTAGGGTGGCAGTTCAATTTGCAGCCCTTAGTGATGTGACCTTGGTGCTCACACAGAATAGGCCTACAATCCCACCTAACATCTTAGGTGGGGCATATATGCATATCACCATTTCGAAGGGTCAACCCTAGCAGGCGTGTCCTACTGCAAGCAAAAATTGTCTGAACACACGTCAACCTCATTCACTCCTAGATAGGGTAAGGCCAAGGACCTAAATATCAATATCAACGGATATATCAATGGTCTCAAAACAAGAATCGATATCGATTTAAAGATATGATGGATATTATTAGTTGAATATGGAAATTTTTAGTTAAACTCTGCAAACCAATGGATCAGACTATAATATACAATTTAGAATCAAAATATTGCAAATTAAATGTATCTAAGACAATTTTGTGTTGTATAGGGTACAATAAAGTGTGCTGCGTGAAATAAATTACAAATTTCTAAAAATTATACATTAAAATGCCACATAATATTACAAATTTAAAATATATATCATTTACACAATAACAAATGGTAAAGGTATCTCATTGCACCTTTGCCATTATTGTTGCAATGCCGTTACCCAATTCTTAAACTATGATCTCTCTCCACCATTGACACAGACATACATACAGAGAAGAAAAAAAAAATCACCTTAAGCAAAACAACATAACCCCAAACCCAGTTAGCAATAAAACCAAATCTTTTATAACGTTAAGATCTCACATAAAAATCAAACCGGAAACACATTGTTAGCATACTCTATGGTCTCTCCACGCAAGCACAACTTCCTCCTACTTCAAACTGGAAAATGGTGTACATGCAGGAAGAAGATGGTGGTTGGGAAAATGGCTCTGGGAATTTGCAAAGGAAGAGGAGAGTTGGTGGATAAACGTAGTTGTATAGAAATTTGCATATGAGATAGGAGGTTGAAGGTCAAAGAAAGTAAGGAGCTGTCTCGGGTGGGGCTTTGGAAAGAAATTTTGAGTGGGTAAGACAACTTCAAGAAGGAGATTATGTTCAAAGCTGGATATGAAAATTGTGTCAGATTCTGAAAGGATCTTTGGTGTCGATATATGGTTCCAAAGTAGCATCCAGATCTATTTGGAATTGCTTTGAATAAGGATGATTGGTTGAAAGAGTGCCCGGTGTGAAATGGAGGAATCTTGTCTTGGAACATTATACTTATTAGCAGGAACTTTGAATAAAGAAGTTCTTTTGGTTTGGAGGATGACTCCTCACACAATTGTCCAGATTCTATGGACAGAAAGAAATAGGAGGATTTCTAATGATACTGTGATACCTACAGCAAAGTTGAAAAACAGGCTACTTTATACTATTTATGAATGTAAGAACTCCGAGATATTTTCTCATTCTGATTTTGTTTCTTCAATTTTCTTGTGATTTGATATTCTGTCTTTTGCTTTTTGTATTCCTCGCGTGTACAGAGGCTTCGGCCTTTTCTTCTATTCCTTTTTTTAAAAGAAATCTCATTACTTGAAAAAAAAAAAAAATTGATGGAAAGAAATAAAATCACAAGTTTGGAAATGCTAGAACAAGTGGAAAAAGCAGGAAGAAGTTTAAAGGCACAATCCGTGCACGAATAGTATGATGATAACAATCGAAGTTTCAGAAATATGATAAGACAGAAGCAATGAAAAGATGACGATGGTCTTACTACTTGGAAGTGATAACAGTGAATGGGAAAACAAAAAGGGAATATGAAAACAAACCTGCAATCATGGCGAAGGTTGCGAACTAAAAGACTTGTAGGAAGATCTCTACTATGACCTCCGTGGCGACCCCTAGGGCTAGGGCTCCTGCCTCTTCTGCCGTAGCCCCTTGGAGGGGAGCGGCTGTAACTTCTACCCCTCATTTGCAGACAATGCTTGAACCTTTCCTATTCACTATTCAGAGAGAGAGAGAGATTCAGTAAAGACAGTATGAATGTAACAAACAAGGCTTGAAATCCCGAAAACCCTAAAAATAACAATTTCGGGCGGCACTAATAAAAATCCCATATATAATAAACACTGCGAGAAAGAGTCAGTTTCGTAGTAACCATGGACATTCAGCATACGCCATAAAATTTAAATTCTTCACCAACAGGCAACAGATCTGCAAACCCTGTACGTGTAGAATTACTAAAACAGAATCAAAGCTTTCAATCGGAAATCGAATACCTCGGGGTCAAGGAGTGGACTTGCTTCCTAAACGAGGAGCTGATCCTTCAAGTTTCTTACTTCCCCTGCCCGCCGCTTTCTCTCTGCTTCTGTGTTCCCCGCCCAGGTGTTTTGCCCTTGTTCCAAGCTTTCGTTTTACAAATTCGAGTCAACCATTAACAAATAGGACTGTTGTGCTTCTTACAGCGTCTCCATCCTCGAATACTGGTCGAGGCCTTTTGGTAACTTTGAAAACTAGTTCTGACGAGTTCTAATCTCTTTCTATTTTACGAGTTTTATGTAAATCAGTTTACTGTAGGTTTGAAAAAACTGTGTTTATACCTTATTTTTTTTTAAGTAATTGAATTTATTTACAGGAAAAATACACTTACCAAACAGTATAAAAAACCAGAGTTATGAAATTGAGTGGAAAAATAAAAGAGAGAATAATGTATTTTTATCTTGATAAAATTACATTCATCAAAAGTGGTATTTATACACAAAAAAAGAATCAATCAATTACATTATTCTTGGTAGACAAATTCCATGAGATCAGCCATTATCCCTTGTAATTTCCTTCTTAAATATTATTGTGCTTTGACTTCAGTATTCATGGAAGGTGTGCCTGATTCTTGGTCATCAATCCCTCCCTTGATTTGTGGTGATTCCTCAATATTCCCATTCAAGTTAAAATGTATATTAATGACACCCAACTTGCCAAGGAGATATTTGAATTGTATTGCCCCAAGTGCTTTGGTGAAGAGATCTGCAGGTTGTTGGCTTGTGCACAAGTAGTTTGTCTGGATGACCCCATTTTGAAGTTTTTCCCGAATAAGGTGACAATCTATTTCTATATGTTTCGTTCTCTCATGGAACACTGGATTTGAGACTATGTGAATAGCTACTTTGTTGTCACAATATACCTTAACTAATTGTGGGTGTACTTCATTAAGATCTACCATTAGCTGTTTTAGCCAAGTGATTTCACAGCAAGTCGAGGCCATGGATCTATATTCTGCTTCAGTCGAGGATCGAGAGATTGTTGTCTGCTTCTTCGTCTTCCAGGAGATAGGTGACTTTCCCAGTAGAATGCAATATCTAGTGACGGATTGTCGAGTGTCTCTGCAATGAGCCCAATCTGCATCACAGAATGCATGTAACTGGGTTTTGCTGGAAGCTAATAGTAAAATCCCTTGTCTTGGTGATTGCTTGAGATATCGCAATACTTTGTGTGCCGCATCTAAGTGAGCGGTTCGTGGTTTGTCCATTGCTGAATTTCTACAGCGGAACTAGATGGTTTGGAGACAGTACTATCAATAAAGCCCACTTTATTCTTTATACTGAGGGTGATGAGCATGGATTGATGCCATGTGTTGTAATTAGTCTTTGTTAAAGGTTGTGAGACTAAAGTCACCCTAGGATGATCAGAGTTGCTGAGGTATAGGTGATGGCTTGGATCTTCAAAAATTTGTGGAGTTGGTGAGGTTTGGGAGTTTTCACCTTTGCCTGCCATGAGATGGAATGAAATAAAGATCCTTATTATTATTATTATTATTATTATTAGTTTGGTGAACTGGATCAGGAGCACTGGTGCGGGTTGAGGCTGGTTGTGCGGGCCTGAGACTTGGGCAGTGTGGGCCTACAGATCAGTGTTGCTGTGCGGGCCTGAGACTTGGATCGTGGCAGCAAGCTTCCTTCTTCAATTGACCTGAACAGTGAAGAAAAATGGCATTTTACCTGTTCGACAGAATGACAGAGAGAAAAATAAATCTGGGCATAGTTGTTTTTGGGATGGAGTCTCCACCTCGATCTATAGTGAGGAAAGGCAACCTCAATGAATGAGAAAAAAAAAAAGAGAATTTGAAGCCCAATCAATCGTGTGACAGTCACGTTGATAGTGAATCAATTCAAAAAAATTGCTCCGGTTATTCTTTTGATCAAGAACAAAGAGAGATTAAGAGAAGATTTACCCCAAGGATAATTACTCGCTCTGATACCATATAGAAAACCAGAGTTATAAAATTGATTGGGAAAATAAAAGAGAGGAGAATGAGAGAAGAATGTATTTTTGTCTTAATAAAATTACATTCATTGAAGGTGGTATTTATACACAAAAAAAGAATCAATCAATTACATTATTCTTGGTAGACAAATTCCATGAGATTAGCCGTTGTCCCTTGTAATTTCATTCTCAAATATTACTGTTGCTTTGACTTCAGTATTTATGGAAGGTCTGCCTGATTCTCGGTCATCAATCCTTCCCTTGATCTGTGGTGATTCCTCAACACTACTGAATAAAAACCAGACAGACTTATCCTCAGTTAGCTAGATTTTTAAATTTGCCAAACAGCCCCTAATGTACTATGGCTAAAAACATTTTTTTATTATTTTTTAAAATTTGAATTGTACTTTAAGGTAGAGCAATTTGGAAAAATCACTTCAAAATTTTACACTAAAATTGTAATTTGGTGACCTAGGTGGCAAATTGATTAACTAATTTTTTTGGTGCACTTCAACAGCCTCTTTAAAATTAATTATTTTATCATTTTTTACTAATCAAATATATTTCCCAACAAAACAAACATCCAAATATTCTCTTTCTTCCCTCATTTTTCTAATATTATATTGTTAAAAAAAAATATTTGAAGTGTGAGAAAAAATTTTCACTTTTGAAACCAACATTTGTTATCTATTGAAGCTCCAAAATATGAGATGGCTTTTCAATTTTGAAGAAAAATCTAATTTCCTACTTTTTTTTTTTTTTTTGGAGAATCTCTAAGGTGGCAAAAATGTGTATCCTCTCCTTTTTGTTAAATTTGGCTTACTAGCCAAATGCCTTATCTATTAGAGTACCACTTTTGTGGTTTGGCAAGAAATTTTGGCCAAGATGCTTTTTGTCTAGTGTGGTTGAATATGCTCTTACGAATTTTATTTCAAGCAATGTTATTTTACTCATCATTTCCATCCATCTTGGTTGGCATATGAAGGGTGGATTACATTAATGAAAGTAATATTTTTATTCTTTTAAGATCATGAAGATGATTAGTCCATGTGAAATGGATGCTTGAAGATGGATGAAATAGATAAATGAAGTAGTATTTTCTTTTTCTTTCAACTCGCGTACCAAGTTGACGTGAATTGTCCCACTTATTCATTTAAAATAAAATGTGAAAAAAAAATAGTAATTCTTTTTTTTTTAATATATAAAAAATGGTGTGTGAGGATAAATAAAATATGCTCATTTTCAAATTTTTTTAGTAAGTCAGCATAATAATCTACATTAACAAGACACACGAGTTGGGTCTAGATTGTTGAGAAAAAAAACATTTTTTTCAATTGATAAATAGAATGTTGTTAAAAATCCCAATCCTAACAAATCATCCATCTTTCGAAAAACATGAGAAATTTTTTTTCACGATTTATGATTTCTCATTACTATAAACAGGACCAAAAATCAATAATTTAACCTTATTTAAACCAAACCAACTATTATAACAAAATAAACCGGTTAAAATCCTCCAACCCGGTTTGGTTCGGTTTATTAATTTGGTTTAGTTTTTTAAACACTCTTGATTATTTTCTTTTACTGTTTAACCAAATCCCATTCCTTTCTTCTTCTTCTTCTTCTCCCCAACGCTGCAGGTAAGGCATAGACGGTAAAGATGTCGGGGAAACCAAATCCATTTCACTTAAAAATCAATTCTCATGTTTTCACAGTGTTCCATCAATAGTTAGAACTTAGAAAGAAAGAACCCAACAATTTTTTTCCCATACAAATGAAGTTGGAAGAGCAAAGAAACAACAACAAATGAAAAAGGCGAGCATAAAAAACAAGCTCAAAAGCCATGGAGTGTTTTAGAGAGAGAATAAAGAAGTGTGGCGTTTAACTGTTTGTTTAATTTATACAGTTGGGAATTTTGCAATGTCATAAAAATCTAGGGAGATAATGATAATTGAGCAGTGGAGATTATTCGAAATGCAAGGTCTTAATATTGTATCATCATCGGAAAGGTCGAATGTTTTTTTTTTTTTAAACAAAAAACTTAGTTTTGCCAGAATATTTGCTATTGTGTCTAACCGGTGAGAACAAGAAAGGGAAAGGAATGGTAAAAGAAAAAGGTTTGGGTTTTGTTTGGATACATTTCCCTTTCTTTGATTTGGCTCCTTTACTCTATTTGGTAGAGAAGATGGGAAAGTGGAATGAAAGGAAAGTAGAAGTATGAACTTTCCATCCTTAACACTATGTTTGGGTTGAGAGAGTCGGAGAGAAGAGAAGAGAAAAGAGGAGAAAAGAAGAGAAAGTTAAATGATTTTCTCTCCACCTTGTTTGGATAGAGAGGGGAGAAAGTTAAATGACTTTCTCTCCATCCTGTTTGGATAGCCTTCATAAGAGAAGAGAATAGAAGATTTTAAGGTGTAAATTCCAACATTGTCCTTACTTACATAAAAAGAAAATAAAAGCTAAAGAAGGAAGAGAAATGGCAAAATAATAAAACTACCCCTCATGTCTTCCCTTTCTCTTCTCTTCTCTTCTCTCCATTTCTCTCCGATTTGGAAAGAACAAAATAAACCCCATTTTCTCTCCTCTTTCTCTCCCCCTTTCTCTCCAACTCTCTCAATCCAAACATAGTGTAAGGAGGAAAGAGTGATCCTAAGGATAAAATAATTATTTACTTTTTTTATCCCTACAATCATGACAAGAAATCATAAATACTTAGAGAATAAAATAGTAATTTCCTCTTAAAATACCCTTTTCCCTCCTCTTTTCCATTTCGGGGATGGTTTTTGGGGATTAATCTCCTCTCCCTTTTTTACTTTCATTCTTTATTTTCCTTCATGCCAAACACTCACAACTCCCATTTCTTACACTTTTTCTCTCCTCCCCTTCCATCCTCCCACCCAACCAAACATAGCATATTTCGTTCAAATAGCCTGCCACCGTTAGCTCGAAGGAGATGCAAGCATTGTCCATTTTAGAAAAGTTGTAGTTAAATTAAGAGTGCTACAACATATTATTAGTTTTACAAATAACACTGTGGGTTCATTAACTAAAAGCATTACTAAAACAATCGCTAATTAGTGAGGTGATTGGAGGGGCAGACTACGAGCCCGTTTGGATTGAGAAGGAAAAGCAGGAGAAGCAGCTTTTCCCTATCATAAGCGGCTTGTGCACCGTTTGACAAAAAAAAAAAGCAGCTTAAAAAATCACCCAAAAGCCAAAGGAGCTGCTTTTGTGAGAATCACCCAGTTGGGTGATTTTCCTTTTTGTGATTCTGCTTTTGATATCAAAAATTTCATAATACCAATATTGCCCTTACAAAAATAACTAAAATAATTTTCTTTCCCTTCATATCCCCACATAATAACCTAACCCATCTGTTAGTTTTCTCATGAACCAATCGTTGGATCTCCGTGATTTGTTGCAGGCATGACAAACATAATACGAGCATCTAATCCAACGGTCGATTTTTCAAAATACTTGTCCCATCTACCCTATTGAGGAGCGAACCGCTAATTTGAACCCCAAATTATAATTATAAATAAGATTATTTAATTATTTATTATTTATATCATTCATATTATTTATTAAATAATATTATTCATATTATTTATCCTTATAAATAAAATAATTTTATTGTCTATGGTAATTGTGTCAATTCACAATTAAAAACAACTTCTTCCTGTAATATCTAAACAGGCAGTAAAAACACTTATAATGTCAAAAGCACTTTAAAATACAGTATTTAAACGCAATAGACTTCTATTTTTGTTTCACTAGATTCTGCTTATCTTCTATTTCTGCTCCTGCTTCTTTTCTTCTTCTTCTGTTTCCAAACGGGCCCTACATACCCGTTTGGATCGGCGGAATCAAAGAGGGTGGAATGGAATCCGATTCCATTCCCAAAGTAGTCCGGAATGGAATTAGATTTTCATTCCATTTCTAGCGTTTGGATTATGATGGGAATAAATGGGTGGAATGACTGTGGATTCCATTTCATGTGTTTGGAAAACACAGGAATGGAATTAAATTTTGGTAATTTTCAATTTTACCCTTTCCTTCAATTATAGTTCACTTCATCAAATACACAACAATGATAAAAAAAAAAAATCATCAAATATACATAGCAAAATTTGAAGAATTATGTGCAACAAATACTGAAATACACTGCAATTAAAAAAAAAATCATCAAATATAGACAATAATTTACAGTAGTACTCTGTTTGGTGGCTAAGAAAACTGAGCAAAGGGAAAATCATCAAAGCTCAAATCAACAATCTATCGTCTGTAATTTTGCTTCCAAGATTGCTTCCAAGAACATGAAAAAAACTCACCTTTGTAATTTCTATAGTCCGGCGTGTAAGGGCTTCGACAGCGGTAGGGCTCCGACGGCTAACAGCGGTAGGATTTCGATGGCTAACAGCGATGAGAGATCGGTGGGTGAAGGATTGAGACACACACACAAAGAGAGAGAGAGAGGAATCTGGGACGGTAAGCTCCGAAGTCAACTTGGTAGGGCTTCGATGGCGGCAAAGATCCAACGACCAGCGGCAGCTAGAAATCGGCGGTGTTAGAGGGCCGCGATGGCTGCTGTGCATGGAGTTTTCTCCGATGCTAGACACGGGAAAAATATGAAATTCAAAAGCATAATTTTTTTTTATTTTCCTAAGTTTTCTCGGTAGCCAAACAAAGAGGGGTTGAGATTTGAGAAAAGAGAAGAGAGATGAGCGTGTTGAAATTGTGGGGTTGAGATTTGAGAAGAGAGAAGAGAGATGAGCAGGTTGAGATTTGAGAAGAGAGAAGAGAGATGAGCGGGTTGAGATTCATCTCCAAAGTTTTTTTTTTTAACTTTTCATTCCAGCCATGCGTGGGAATCACAATATAGCCCCCTCAGGAGGGAATGAGATGCCGCTTTTAACAGGAATTCAACTCTAGTGGATTCCGGCTTTTCAATTCCATTCCAACTCACTAAATCAATCCAAATAAGCTGAAATGGAATGCATTCTCATTCCCACCTCTCATTCCAGCCATCCAAACGGGCCTACAGTAAGTCACGTGTCATTGAAATATGGCGAGTTCCGTTGGATAAATTGAACAGCAAATAAGGAAGAGCAGGTAGGGTGGGACCACACAAAGTCTAAACTGTCGTCGGTGTCGTGTCGCTCTCAGCTTGGCTTGACTACGATTGTTGCCCTCTCATTATTTTTCTACCATATATATGTCAACATCCTATCGTACAACAATTCTTAGAAAGCATCAGTCATCACTGCCTCAAGGCCCTCAACTCTCACTTTTTAATTTTTATGTGCCGTCGTTTCAATTCATCCTTTTTAAAAGGCGCGCGCGTAAACCTGCTCCCAACAAAAAAAATATTATAAAATTCCCCAGTATATTGTCCTCATTAGCTTTCTTCTTCCCTTAACCTTCTCTCTCTCTCTCTCTCTCTCTCTCTCTCTCCATAACAATAAATTAAATATATATACCTACATGCTCCTGCATCTCTGCAAATCTCAAACAGAGGACATCTCCGTTTTACACCTGTCCACAACTGCAAAAAAGCGGTTTCCCCAATGACGTATTGAGATTCTCTCTCTCTCTATCTCTTATACTTGATTTGATTTGTATCTACTCCCCAGGCCATAGGCCATGGTCGGCGCTGCAGCAGAGTTGAGAAGGAGAAACAGAGAGCTTGCACAAGCATTCCCATGGCGTCCCTAACACCTGGCGTCTTATCCAAGTTACTCTCAAATGCCGGCAACAAGGACGTCAAGGTCACCGGAGAGCACCGATCCCCTCTCTTACAGGTCATTGAAATCGTCCCTTCGCTCGCCGGAGGTGATGATGATCCCTGGCAGAGCAGAGGCTTCTTCTTGAAGGTCTCTGATTCTTTGCATTCCGCTTACGTTTCCATCTCCGACGAGGACGTCGATTTGATATATAGCGACAAGATCCAGCTCGGCCAGTTCCTTCACGTTGCTCGCCTCGACTCGGCTTCCCCTCTTCCTGTGCTTCGCGGGATTAAGCCCCTTCCCAAGAGGCGTCCGTGTGTTGGTAATCCTCAGGATCTGGTGTCCAGTGATTTATTGCCCATTCGATCGAGCGTCGTTCATTTTTCCAAAGCCAGCAAGGGATCCGGAGTTACTAAAAGTGCTAGGAAAGTCGTTGGAGCCAAGAGATTGGTGAATGAAGATGCCAACTCCAGACGAGTTTCCATGGGGAATGCAAGGGTGGAGGGTTTGGAGCTGAGGAGATTGAGTTTGGACTCGGCTCGGAGGGGTTGGGGCCAGGATGCCGCACCCAAGACGAATGCTACTCGGCCACCATCAGTTTTCAAATCCAAGGAAACTTCAACTTCTTCGGACTCTGCTTCTGTATGTTGTTTGTTCCTTTTACTTAAATGCTATTTGCGCATTCATTTTGGCTGTTTTTTCAGTTGCATTTGAGTACATAGGAGGACTTAAGAGATGGTGACATGGTAGCTTTGATTTACATATCATGTGCAGAATATGTATATTATATTTTCAATCATTCGTGGTTCGTTTACTTAACCTTTGCCTTCTTTTCCCTCAACTCGACTCAACAAAGATTGGGCAACACATGCATACACACACAAATGACAAACCCCAAAAAACAAAGAGGAAAAACACTCCTTACAATAATAGATTTCACTTCTGTCGTTTATTTTTTATTTTTTTTGGGGGGGTTACCTTAGCTACTGATGATTGGGTGTTTATCCCTTGTTAGAAATAGGAATCCTTAACACAGACATACATGCATTTCTTGTTAAAAATGCATTTGAAGGAGTTCTGATATTTGTTGAATCAGGGCAATCTCTGTTTATGCTGTATTGCAGCAAAAACCTACAAAGCATTGCTGTGACAACATGTTGATCCAAATGGGTACGGAGAAATTCTTTAAGGACCGGTAGCAATATGTGAGGCTTACGCTTCTAGTTGCCAGGTTTATATTTATGTATTTGTACCAATAACAGCAGAAGAGTTACCCCAAACTCAACTCTTTAACTTTGGTAAGGCTAGGGAGGTGGATTAGTTGAAGGTTTTGTTCCCCCGCCCACTCATTGCAGACCTATGGTCTCTTTTATTGTATTTGAAATATTTTTGTTGAAAGGTTTGTCCCACATCGGTTTCTCACACCGCCCAAGCTTGGTTAATAAGTTCTAGAGACTTTCCACTTGGTAACTTGAGGTATTGAGTTGGATCCTGGTTTTTAACATGGTATCAGAGCTAGGTCTTGGGTGAGCTCATAGTTTCCCATTCCCTTCACTCCTGTATCACTGCCCGGGGCCCTCTTCATTGCGAACCAATGGGTCACCAATTCTCAGCCTCGGGGTTTCGACCACCCGCGTACAACTAGGGTTGTATGCGGTATCTATCCTATGTCTCAATGCTTGGGGGGCCTCTTTATCCAAAAACTCCTAGGCCAACCAAATCTCTGGCTCAAAGTTTCATCGCCCGGGAGTGTTGAAAGATTTGTTCCACATCGGTTTCTCACACCACCCAAGCTTAGTTAATAAGTTATAGAGACCTTCCACTTGGTAACTTAAGTTATTGAGTTGGATCTTGGTTTCTAACAATTTTCAAGTATGCCAATGCTATGAGAGGGCAAATTGTCCTTTGCTTTGCCTCTCTATATAGCTTCTCTTAACCAAATTGATGTCTGAAAAATTTTACTTGTTCATTGCAACTTGATACTACTCTTTACTTGTCCCTCATCATTGATATTATTATTATTATTTTCATGAAGTTGGCAACTTGATGTTGGGATTCTTGTCAATTATGTTTTGTTCCTGAGCAGGTTCATTCTGATAGGAAGGCATCTTCGAAGAAGGATTCATCATTGAAACAACCAAGTTTGACTATTCAACCATTGAAGAACAAAAATGAGATCTTTCCACCTAAACTGAAAAGCAAGCCTTTGAGAAAGGATCTGAAGTCATCAACTGAGGGCACTATTCCAAGCCATCTTACTAAGGTGCCCCTCAGTTTCAAGACTTGGTCCAGTCCGAAGATTTATTGGGATTCACTTCCTTCTCCCATTCATGATCTAGGAAAGGTATCCAGTTAAAATCTATTTTCATTGCTTTCCAGTTCGTAGCAAACTGAATGCTCATTGTTTTTTGGTATTCAACGATGTTTTCAGGAAACTTTGTCTCATAGAAATATTGCATTTTTGGCTGCTGTACGTGCATTAGAAGAAGCATCAGCTACAGAGGGTGTCATTCAATGCATGAAGTATGGCATTTTATTCATTTCTCACTTGTGTTTTTTGTTCATTGTCATTTTTTTTCTCACGATATTGTGGAATTGCGAGTGTTAAGTTTGGATGTTCTACGACACTATGGGGTGATTGAAATGTATTCCTGAGCATATAATTTGGCCTCGTAATCATGTCCTCGTTTCTGACATGAGAAAGCCCTATTTCAATTGTATTGAATCAGAATGCGTACGGCCTACTCGCTGAGTCTATAGGTGGTTGTAGTGGATACCTATGATCAAATCCTGTATTCATAAGGTTGGAGGGGCTGTGGGGCTGGGGTTAGGAGGACTATTCCTCATTACGTAGTTTGTGGGCCTGTGTTGGCTTTCCACTGGACCAAGAAAAAATGCTAATTAATTATGTTTTGACAATCAACTCTGAGGCTAAGTCTTTCAGCCCTTAAACAGGCTTTATCTTCTACTTAGTCACAACTCATTACTCTGTTTCTATTTTTATTACTCCCTGTCCCACAAAGATAGGCCATCTTTCCCACAAACTCACAAAGATAGGCCATCTTTCCCTTTTAGGTTGTCCCAAAATGATTGTCCTCTTTGAAAAGTCAAATTATATTTGTTTTAACTTTCCCATAGTACCCTTTATTATTCCTAGAATGCTTGGATTTTTGGCACTGCATGCATTATAATATCTAATTGTAGGAGAATGGTAGGTTTTGGGAAGAAAAAGTTTAATAGATGACAAATCAATGCATTAATGGATTTTCATAATATGCGTGCTTTGTGAAAATGGCATATCTTCGTGGGATGGAGGGAGTATTATTTTTTGTCACCACACCAAAGTTTGTTTCACCTTACCACCCTGTTGCACACTTGCACTGACTTTGTTTTGTCATTGATTTTAATTTTACACGATCAAATCATCTCAGTTGTTTCTCTGTCATCTCTTTCTCGCTTTCTTTCAGCATGACTTTTGATCATCCTGATACCCGGTGTTACCTGGTTATCCCTCACTTTTAAAAATGCATGTATAATTAATTCTGTTGTTTTTGGTTCTGTAATTCATCGATCTTAACATTGTCATTTTCTTAGTTGCTCTAAATGATACTCCTTGTTGGTCTTCTAGTCATCTTAGAAAATTTCCTAACTCTACATGCTTGTTAATGGCAAAAAAATGTTATTCAAAAGATGAGCTTATGTAAAGTTCCAAGTAAATCAACATGCTTGCTTACAGGTGTTTATGTAGTGTACTTGAGGCATATAGGCAATGCCTACATGATTGCATCTTCAGAATCAAGGTGATGCATAAGAGACCACATTAAAGGTGTTTCTTATTTTGATTTTTTGAAAACTCCTTCACTTGTACATACATGTACTAACTATTGAGATGGGGTAGTGTGGACTTCTTGCATTGCACATGTGAATCGTTTAGTAATAAAAACTATACTAGGGAATTTAAAAGTTAAATAGAACTACCTCAAGTCAAGTTCACTACATTCAAATTCATGGGGGCTTTATCCTTCTATTCATAGACGAATTATTGGAATCTTGTGTATTCTTTCCTTGTTTTACTATTGAAGCTTGATTTGGTGCTTTTGGGTTGCCTTTTTCCTATCTTCTTTTTTGCATTCTAGAAGGACATCTTGGCCTTCATTGTATAATTAATATTTTTTCATTCCAATGCAAGCCATTTCTTATTTTAAAAATGGAGATATTATGCTTAGGCAACATGTGATGAGCTAGGGTGCATCAATGTGATCAGCTTGGCTTGCTACCATTTCTTGCTTTCCCTTGATGTCAGCGCCATGTATCAGATGCAAGAGATGTTAAATGAAAACATAATTTGCACAATGGATGCTTATCAAAAAGTAGTTTCATTATTTAACAACAAATAGGCCTCAACTTCCATAGGAAACACTCATGTAAAAAACCATGTATCCTTTGGGAACAATGTACAATCAAATTGATGAACTGTTGCTGGGACTATATGGAAGCGCACCTGAATCATCTAAGTTCGAATGTAGAGGAGCCTCTCTATTTCTTGGACAACAGAGTGCTAGACTGCTAGCTGGTCAAGGTTTTGGGATATAAGAATTAGAAAGGAAAATGGGAGAGGGAAAAGGAGATGACTGGTAGTAATATTTACTGTTTAGGTTTAGTTTGGTTCCTATGAACCTTTTGTATCAGTTTACATAAGTGCCTTCAATCATTGCAAAATCATGATAAGCCACTTCCTTGGTGCAGTTTAAGTGTGTCTTTGTGTGGCATAACCAAAATTCAACCGAATGAGGTGGCCCAAACATGTCGAATATGAGCCAGTTACGGACAGAGTGGACAGTGTTTTCTTTTCTTTTAGAATAAAACACGTAGGCTAAAATGAAGCAAAATGAAATGAAATTGAGTTTGGTTATGATAGATTTGGATTCTTCGGAAATAAAAATTAAAGATTCTTTGGCAGAATGATTTTCCTTTAAAACCTTAATTTTGTATATTACGTGGTCTATTCTTTTGCTTTATAGTTTTACCACCTATACTGTAAAAAGTACTATCTTCCTTTTTGAGGGCTCGATGTTTCTACTTTCTAGAGATGGATTGAAGTAAAATTTTGTTCCGAGGTTGTCAAGTCTTTCAAGTAAAAAGTTAGAAGTTTGTCAAGCGTAATATATAATGAGAGATGCAAAAGGGCAGGGATTTCCCCAAAGAAATTTAACCAAGAATAGGGAACTAAAATGATAGAGACCACTATTTGAAGCTATGATTGAGATGTAATGAAAGCACCAAAAAAGAACTATGATGAAGTTGTGCCACTCTCGGTTAGGAAATATGCTCCAGGGTTGGTTGAGTTAGAAAGCTCCAACTCTGAAGCTGAGAAAGGGCTATGAGGAGATGGTGCTAAATAAAATTTATTCATAGAAGTTTCAAGTTCCAAGTATCATTGGTTTGATACCTTTCAAGATCGTCGTACTTGAATGCACATAGGGCCTAGGTGTCTTATTCCATTCGAAGAAATAATCTTAAGATTTTATACTTTAATTAACATTTTAGTGACCTTTTTTTTTTTTTGTTACTAAAAAATGGGGAGATTGCTAACCTCTCATAAACTCTGTGGGAGATTAAAAAGCCTTCTATATCATGACATATATAATGTTAATGATTAAACCTAAAATAAATCTTTTAGGGCCTTTTACTAGCCAGTCATCTACTCTTTCTTAAGTAGGTGAATAGCTAGTAAAAGCACCCATCACTGATGGGATTGTCTGATCAGTCAAATACTGCTATGTGGCCCTTCATATGCATCATTTTCCATACATAAATGCCCTCCTCCAAAATTTAGATATGCACATGAATCTTTTTTATACCATTGCCAACTTTACCTTAAGAAGTTAGTTGCTATTGTTTTGTGCATCAAAACAGAAATCATTACCTGATAAAGATATAAGGCGTGGCTTTAAACCAATAACAGGCCCTCTTCATGCATGAAATAAGTGGCGGTTGATGTTGTTAACTTCAATTTTTAAGGAGAAATTAATTTTTTAGATAACCACAGAACATGACATAAGTTAGAATAGACTTGTCATAAAATGATTTTATCTGCCATCATGCAGGTTTGGAATCAGTTTATTTGCTGTGGTAACTGACTAAAACATTAGTTTATTTTAGTTTTTTGATAAGAAAAAAAATTAGTTTTATTCTCTAATGAGGAAAAAAAAAATCCATTGAATGGTGAAACTCTTTTTTGTTTTTGTTTTTTGATAAGCAAAATGGTGAAACTTTTTCCTTTTTCTAATAACATTTTGCTGTTCAAGCTTGCAGTGAAGATGATTTTTTCTTCTTTTTTGCAGCATGTTTGCGGAACTGCGTGAGTCCTCTCGTAAAGATTCTGCAGGACCACTAGTGGAACAATTTTTGAACCTCCATCAGAGTATGCAGAAAGCAGCAATGGTGATTGATGCCCTACTCAATGCAAGGCTTCCTGAAGTGAAAGCCAGCAGTTACTGCATCTCACAGTGTTCACTATCTGAAGCATGTAAAAGTTTCACCAATAAGAATGCTGTATCATGGGTTCAAGCAGCTATAGAAACCGATCTTTCTAAATTCTGTTTGTTCAGAAAGCAAGACAAGAGGGAAATCCTAAATGGTGAGAAATGCCATTATGTTGTCTTAGAAAATTCTCCAAAGGAAATGAAATCTGAGAACCATTCACCTCAAAACAAAGAAAGCCCTAGAAACAATGGAGGCTTCCTAGCAGATGGACATGTCAAAATGGTGCAACCTCCTTCACGGCGGCATCTCCCATCCACAAAGAAAATGAATATTGCTAGGGAGGAGTGGTCCAAGGGGAGTGGGTTGAAGGAGGCAGGAAGTCTAGTAGAAAAACTGCTCTTGGTATCTCGTGGATGGTTCTTGAAGTATTTGGAAGATTCATTAGACAAGGGCTTTGGATTGAAGAGTGAGGAAGAAGGTGCTGAAATTGCGGGTCTTCTTGGGCAGCTTAAGAGGGTGAATCAATGGTTGGACGGGTCAGTTGGAGATGGAATTGAGGCTGATGAGAGGATAGAGTGCTTGAAGAAGAAGTTGTATGGGTTCCTACTGGAGCATGTTGATTCTGCTGTTGTTGCTAGTAAGTAGATGCCTAAGGTACTAACCTACAGGATTATACTGTGGAATATATTCTCTTTTACTGAGTCATATCAAATTCAGATATGCATTGGTATACAGTTAAGATTAGCCATGCATGTGGGTGTTGTGGCCTGGAGTTACATCATCAGGTGTGTTCGAAATTGTCTATACCGTTTCATTTCTCTAACCAGTTTCCTAACTGTCACTAATTTAGGAAAGTAGAAATATTGGAGAAATAGCAATGACCTTAATTTTGTAATCCGTTTATTATTGTATAGTTGAAATTTATTTCATGTTAGCTTTGTTTCATTTTATTTGGAAATACAGCTAGTCATGGAGTTTTTGTAACCGCTGCGACTGGAATTCTCAATTTAAAGTTCACTGCTCATTCTGAACATTTGTTGTGTTCATATTTCTTTTCCTCGTGACTATCTAGTAAAATGTAGCCATTTTCTAGGTGAGGTCTGGGTTTGGTCTAGTCTTTGTAAGTCAAGAAATTTTTTGGCATTTCCTGCACTTTTTGCAGTAAACATGGGATGATGAGTCGGTCCACAAACAAGCAAAGATAAGAAATGCAAATTTATATTTTCCCTATTTGCACAAAGCATTCTTTGCATATATATTCTTTTTCTGCACTTTACATTGAGAATGGTGAAAGAGAAGACCCAAAAGGACAGGCTTTTTTTTTTTTTGTCCGTTTTAAAATAAATCCCAAAAAACACTGAGACATGGGAGATTAATAGGTATTTACTGGAAGGGTTGGAACATTTAGCGAGTCAAGAAATAGGCAACATTCAGTGAGTCAAGAAATAGCCAGAAGCAGCTGGTTCGTTGGTGGAGAAATTCACTGATCTCCGAGATGGTGTCATGTCAATAGAAGCAGCAGTCTTTGCCAAGGCTTTCATTCCTTTACAGGACTTCATGTGTGCATGCATTTTCTCTGGCTTGAAGGACTTCCCACATTGCCTGCATCAAATCATGCATGTGCATGTTATTATTATCTTGTTCGTGCTAGCAAACTTGAGGACTACTTAATCAAACATTAATCGGGCTTTAGACCCAAAAGAATATCCTCTCAGACAATATCAAATGTTTGACCAATCAAGTTATTAAATATGAATTTATCGATCTTTATGTATGGACCATGTAACCTAGTGGACGGCCATGGGGTCCAACAAGCTAATAGATTGGTTTTGTGTTCAATCCTTCCTCTAGGCCAACATTAATTTGTAACTTTTATTACACAAGAAGGGGAAGAGACGGCATTAGGCTAAAAGGTCAATTGCTCCAATGGGGCCAATTGGGGAATCAATGACATCTTTCCAACAAGTGGGAAAGAGTTTGACAAGTGTCGAGATTCCCATTATTTTGGAGTTGGGGGACCCAATAGTTAGAGTACAATAAGGAAGTGGTGGAGTAAGTTAGCACGCATACGAGCAATTCGGGCCAGCCATGGGCTTGTAAGCAGCAAACACTGTTTTTTGGTTACCCAAGTCACTGCTGCTCTTCTTCTTCTTTGAGTCCTTGGATCCATCCCAGCTTTTCCTGCACCACCATATCCAATTTAATAATGAATTTATGAATAATGAATGTAAAAGCAGAAGATTTGTAGATGATGATATGAAAATTTATGAATTATTATGTACCGGGCAGTGTCTTGTAGGTGGTTCCAAGGACTCTCAAAGATCCTGGTAGACCCTCCCAATTTTTCTCCTCTACAAATCTCTGACTTGTTATCCGGATTATTGGAACAAGGTTTATTAGAGCGATTGATGACTGCTATGACTGAATCTCTTGTATGAACAGCACCACATGAAATCAAATTGCGAAACATGTGAGCCGCTCCGCTTGAATGGCTCCTATCCTTTGTAAACGATGTTGAAAATGGTGAACCACTACTCTGTTCCGCCTTCTTCTTCTTCTTCTTCTTCTTACTCTCCTTACTCATAAAATTCGAACAAGAAGAATTGTTTATGAAATTTTGAGACTGTTGAGGTAAGTTTGGTTTGGTGGCCTCCTCCACAGGCTTCTCTTGTTCCACCTTCATAGAATCATCCGTCAAGGTGGACGTCTCGGAGCCAAATGGAGGTGATTCTTGGTTGATTTCAGATGATGTTTTTGTCAAGATACGCATTTCAGAATCCGGGTGTCCTTGAATTGCTTCTTCTGTTGAAGCTTCTTGAAGGTGCACGACTTCAACAGGTTGCTGCTTTTGTATGGTAGCTTTGTTGTCATCGTTTGAACAGGGATCCGCTTCCTCTGCTTTTGCTTCCTCTGTTTCTGCTAACAATTAATTTGGTGAGGGCATTCGAAAAAAAAATTGATTCAAGGTTGTGGTCCTTGTGGAAACAGAAATAAGAAAGGAAAGAAAAATATAATACCAGAGGGAAAAGAGGAAATTTGGGATCCTTTGAGAACGTATTCATTGTCAGAGATGGGGGTGATGAGGTCGTCATCCAGCAAATCTTGCCATACATACCCCGTCTTGTACCTCCTGCGTTGTGTGTCCGCATTCAAATTAGCATATCGTTACTCGCTTTACCAACTATTTATATATATATAAACCTCTTTGAATTTTGATGGATGTTGTAAGTTGAAACGCACCTCTTGTAGGACCAAGCAAACGATTCCGGCATGTCCTTTCCACGCAAATCCGCAAGCCATCTCTTCACATCTATTATTATTACCCAATACCCAATCAAGAAACCAAAAAAGAAAGAACGCCCATTAAGAAAAAAACGATCGCATCACCCATATTATATATCCAGGAGAGGGAGAGAGAGAGAGAGAGAGAGAGAGAGAGAAAGAGAGAGAGAGAGAGAGAGAGGGAGAGAGAGAGATGTGATGGAATTAACCTCGCAAATAGACACCATTACGGTTGAGATGATGAACACGAATGAGATGGGGATGCTCGACTCGTCCCATACGACTGAGGAAGTAAATGATGTGAACTCGCCTCACTTGATGATCTCTTCCTTTGCCTTCCATTCTTCTCCTGCTCAAACGCCACACACACTCACCACCAATTAGTTTTCATCTTTCAATACTCTCTCTCAATAATAATAAATGAATAAAAACATTGAAAACCCTCCAGAGAGATCTTTGTCTCTCTGCCGACCTCCTCTTCAAAAAAGCCAAAAACAAAACATATTCTCCATGCTTTATTTAAATCAAAACCCAAAAAATAAAAATAAAAAGAAGATTTTTGCAGGCCTGCCTTGGCTGCCACAATGCGTAATATAAAACAATAACATAAAAATTCATTGGAGCTCGAGATTACCCAATACTCTGCTTCTACTGTTACTTCTTTTTCTTCCTTTGTCCCCTTGGGAGAGAGAGAGAGGTGCAGCTAAAAAGGGGAGAGGGGGGGATCTTTAAGATCTGCAACTATTTTTTCCCTTTTATATATGGATGGATAGAAAACTTGGTCGATTGAACTTCAGCTGATTTCCCGCACTATATAAAACTAACAGTCGTTATAAGGAAGCAGCTTTTGACCGAATTGTAAATTCCCAAAACTGCCTTCTTTCTGCTATACTACACAACCAATCTTTCGGGTAATATGTCACCTAAGAATAATGCCATTTGCCAAACAAGCTTGGACAGTTGTGGGGAAATCTTTTTGAGATGGAATTTGTAATATATATAAATATTGGATAATGATGAACCATGATCCTAGGCTGTCGCTGTCTCAATCTAATTCACAAGGTTTAGAGTGGGAGAGGGTACAACACCATACAGCATAATACCTTCCTAAAGCCTCAAAACATCCTACTACTGCAACAAGACCTTGGCCTTCTCCCTGCATTTTGACGTCTTGGAAAATTCATAAATATAGGAATTTTTTGAGATTATAAAAAATATTTTTATAATATGATATATATATATATATATGCACCGCATGCAGACTGACTGTGTGGAGTACAAGTTTGAAATGCCTTTTTATATATAAAATACCACCACCATGTCATTTCATCACTTGCTTATTAAGAGTGAGTTTGTTAATTAAATTGTCATTGTAAACCTAGAATTAATTATGCTCTTATTTGTTTCTTGGAGAACATGCGTAGCGTTAAGCAATAGGTTGTGGATCCTAATGCAAACACAGAGGTAGAGGCCAGAGCCAATCATGCAAACTTATATTAAACAAAAAACCAAAAAATAACAAAAAAACAAAAACTATGTGGGCTGGAATTATAATTGACCTTTTCATAAACGCCAATTCCATTGCAATGATGATCGAATGATGCTTTCAGATTACTGACTTCTTCTTTGCAACTTCCATTTGCCCAAAAAAGAACAAGAAAAAGCCATCAATCACTATGCAGGGTGGACGCTAGTTGTGGCTAATTTCTTCTTATCCTATGGTTGATGTCCCTTCTAATTTTAGAGAGAGAGAGAGAGAGAGAGAGAGAGAGAGAGAGAGAGAGAGAGTCCTAAACAAGAAACAAAGGTCTTGAGCTATATAACAGTGATATAAGATACCATTCTTAACCTGTAAGTTGCATTTCACCCAATCCTATTACATATCATAATTAACCCAATCACGCAAAACAAGAATAAGAAAGAAACAAAAGTGAAGAAGAAGATTAAAGTTTCATCATGGGATTGAAAGGCATAAAAAAAATTGATGGACGCTTGGAAGTAAAATAGATAGATGGTTGAATATAATCTTACATGTCTCTTTCCTCCCCTGTTATTGCTCTGCAAGCAAAGGCCTATCTTTTCCGATTACTGCTCGAATTTCAGAGAGAACCTTGATAGCCTATATGTAGAAAGAGAAAGAGAGAGAGAGATTGGTAGGATGAGGATGAAGAGAATATTTGATCAGTGGGTGCGTGCCGTTTCAGTTGGTTTCTCAGAAGTTAGGATGGATTCCACTCATTGTCAATGTCGTTTACAATTTAGCGGTAAAAAGTAGTTGGTGGGAGGTTTATTTATGGCACTGATTGACGGAAAATAATTATAAATAAATAAAACGAAGTCCCTCTCTCTCCTATAGAGGCTGTAGATAGCCGTTGTACCCCTCATTTGTGTACGATGGAGCTTGTTTTACCGCTAAAGTTACCATTAATCTGAGACTGGTTTGGTGATTTATAAAAATTTGGACAGAATTCGGATGTGGATTCAACCACCAAATTGAAACCCTGCAATAATTCACTAATTCTTTCTTCCAACGACCTCTACTCTGTTTGGAACCCACTCTTAAATTCCCTTTCTCTCACTTGCACCAAATTAATTATATTAAAACGACATTTCTCTATTAATTAATTTATAAATTATAATTAAATATATAGGCCAGGTCTCTCATTCTATTATTGATACCCTTCCGTCCCACCTCCATCGCCAGCTTCCTCAAATTAAACCCTGCATAAACCATAATACCAATTAATACCACACATTCACTTTGTTATTATTATTATTACATTTTTAATGAAATTTCGCTTCCATTAAAAACCAATTTACTGAGAATCAACAACTGTTATCTCTAACTTGGGGCACTCTGAACATTTTTATAATATTAATTTTGTTTAAAAAATTATTTATATTATTATTTTTGCAGACCTTATTTCAAGGTTTGCAAAAATAGGGCATTGCATTAATGAGAGAGTTCTTGAGCTTCTAAAACCTAATTTCTCCATCCTAGAAGGAAAAAACAGTACTGACTTATAAAAACACATTCCTAGCTCTCAAATATGAAGGCAAGAGGAGTATTAAACACAATGAAAAAAAAAAAAAATGTAAAGAGAGGAGGAAAAGATCAAAACAAAATAAAATACGTCCTACACCATTTAAATAAAATGAATCAGTGAGAACAATGAAAGAAAGATAAAATTAAACCTTTCAAAGAAGGCAAGGGGAACAAATATAATGAGAGGAGCATCTCGATCGAATAGTAAATATGAAAACTTGGTGATCCATATTCATTTTTTGGATCACCAAAATGAATATGAATATATGGATAGAGGCACATCAATGGTGTCATATCCAGGGCGAAGTCAGGAATCCTGTTTAGGAGGGACAAAATTTAATTGGTTGTTGCTACTTTATCCTAATTCAAAAATATAAAAAATAATTTTGTACAATTTTGTTTTTATTGTGTTAGATTGAGGTAGAAAAAACTTATAAAAATTTATGTTCCATTGATACAGACATGCCACATACTATCAGGTGACCTGCTTTAGGGTCACTTCCATCATATATTATGAAAAAGTGACCATTGGATTGGATACCCATCTTATGAATGTCATGTTTGTCAAAAATCACAGTGATACAACGGTCGGTTTCTAAAATAGCCGACTATGGAAAATGGTAATATTTTGAAGAACAAAAATGTCACAGTTTTTTGCAGTGAAATTATAAAAAACGGACCATTGATCACAGTGATTGTCGGCAGACATGACATTCATTAGAGGGGTATCCAATCCAAA
Source organism: Hamamelis virginiana (assembly GCA_017140935.1). Lineage (NCBI taxonomy): Eukaryota > Viridiplantae > Streptophyta > Magnoliopsida > Saxifragales > Hamamelidaceae > Hamamelis > Hamamelis virginiana. The sequence continues at coordinate 185,983 of JAESVK010000474.1, read as the reverse complement.
GGTCACTTTTTCAAAACATGTGATGGAAGTGGCCCTAAAGCAGGTCACCTGATAGCATGTTTGTCCATTGATATTTGTTAAAACACTTTTTAGTTCAATATTGTTCCCGATGGAGTCTATTTTTTGAAAGTATTGTATGATAGCTTCATCATTAATGCTATCAAATATCCATTTTTCTCAATAAACACAATTAAGCCATCATTCGTGATCAATTAATCTTCTATTTTGTTACATAATCAATTCTTTGTAATCTTTATAGGAGAAAATGATCCCTCCATAATGATAGTTGAAACTGGTATAGGGATGAAAAATAAAAAGAAAAATTATCCAAAAGGTCCTAAGTTTGGAGCTTTCCAATTTTATAGCATGAGGTGCTTGAGATTTTGAAATTTTTTTTTGTCTATTTATTGTATTAAAAAGAGTCTTATACCTAGTGGTATAAAATGTTTATGTTAGGTAATTATGGATATATAATCAAAATAAAAGTAAATAAGAAAAAAAAAAGGAATAGGAAAGTTAAATGAAAGGGTAAAACAAGAATTGAGGGGAGACATATACAAAATTTAAAATTTTTAAGGAGTATAATTTTTTTTTTTAAAATTTGAGGGGTGGCATTTGCCCCCCGAACTGCACGTGGCCTCGCCCATGGTCATATCCATTTTTTTTTCAACCACCTTCTCTCATGCAAGTACGTACAAACTCAATTCCCATTTTTTGATTCCATTGTTGGCATGGCTGTTTTTGCATTGTGGTAGAGGATCTCTAATGATACTTCAAATCATGATATAAATATATATATATATATATATATATATATATATATATATGGATATGAATTTTGGTGCTCCAAATATGTTCATCCAAAATTAACCAAACTCTGGAAGCAAGAAGAGAGAGAGGAAGAGCTGATAGATTTCAACACGTGTAGGGAAGTGTTAAGTGCCATGTGTCAGTGTATGGAGAAAGAGGAAGTTAGAAGGACTAGAGACACGTGGTAAAAGAAGTTATTAAAATGCTAGTAATTATTAAACACGTGGAGGAGCAAAGAACGTGGGATGAGGCTTAATACATTTTTGTGGCAAGCAAGTTGGTAGAGAAGGTTCATGGCCCACGGTCCAAGTCATGAACAGTTAGTGGGTCATGATTGTGGGAGGTTTTTCTACCATTATCCAATCGGTTATTTGAGGCTATATAAAGAATTTGAAGGAAGAAAGCAAGACACACAATGTCATTCAGTGTAAGCCACTCAGAGCTATTTTTCTTTTTAAGCTTTTGTTTGAATGTATAGTTCATAGTTCTTAGTTTTGATTTCAGCAATCAGTTTTCAGTTAGTCATTTTGTTATCTTCCAAGTCGAGTTCATTTCTAGTTCTATTGACACTTTAGTCGTATGATTATCGATAATTTCTCAGTTTGTAATGGAGTTTAATTTCTGTTTTGCGAAGTCAATCACTGTAAGTATTTCTTATTTCTTTAGATGCTCATTTGCTTTATATTTAATTAATGAATTGTTCCATTTTTGATCGGTTCATCTTGCTTTAAAGTGTTAAGTTTAGTGTATTAAACCTTCACACACTAGAACCCAAGAGGATCAACCTCTAATCCTCGTCAATCGCTTGATTTCCATTCAATTCCAAAGTGACCAACTAGGCATTATGACCTCTTCTAATTTCACGGCATAGAATGTGCTAGAGGTCGTGTTACGGTCTCTTGGACTTTTACAGGCCCTAGCACGCCAGCACAGAGACCTTTACTTAGAAGGTCTCGAGACTGAATTTTACATCGGGAACAAAATCATGATACAAAAAATAGGTCACCTCATTTTGAGCCAAACTAAAATCCAATTTTGGATTTCAATTTGGTTCAAAAGGGGGTAATCAATTTTTTGCATCATGATTTGAAACTCCATTGGAGCACACAATTAGGGACGTAGCTACCATGGGGCAAGAGTAGGCAACTGCCCACCCTGACATTTTGAGGGGAAAAAAAAAAAAATTCTTTTAAGTCTCCAAAGTCCAACCCAGAGACACAGTCGGTCAGTTGCGTGTTTTGTTTTCCCTCCCCAAATCAATTTCACAAATCATAAGTCTTCAAGTTGGAGACAGTTCCATTTTCATTTGTGATTTGATCAGGAATATGAGAGAAAGATCAAAAAGGTCCAAAGGAAGCATTCATTTTTTTTTTTAATTTTAAAATTAGGCCTTTTAACCTTTTTGTATCTCGGCATTCAATATTTATTTTATTTTATTTTATCTCGATATCGGTATCGAGTATATATATTATCTTAGCTGTTTGGAAAATTAGGGCACTTTCAATTGAAAAAATTCCGTCTTTATCTCTTTCGGGCATCAGAACTGTTACAACTGCAAATGTTTATCTAAAAGAAGATAAATTTCAAATTCTATGTGCACTTTCACGTTAATGTTCGTACATTTGGGAAATTTAAAATTTTAGACAATGCTATTGAATCTAGATTTGTTTAGTGATTTCTAGAAGAAATCGTTACTGGGTTTGCAGAGATTAAACCTATATTGGATGTGTGAATTGAATGCTGGTGCCAAAAATTTTGAATTCAGTTAATAATTATACGGCTCCCAGTAATCTTTGTAGGGACAATGTGTGAATTGGTGGGGTTGGGGGTTGTATTTTTGTAGTTGTAAGGGTCAATAGATTTGTTATTTAGAAATTGGAATTCGATCCACTTCCTCTATTTTTAGTTTGATTGATGAAAAAGCTGGAAAAAAAAATATAATTTTGAATCTAACATAATTTGTTTTGTTGCACTGTAAAATGATGTAACTCAACTCTACTAAGCAAACTAGTTATATTTAGCTCACTTCAATGGAGGTTGTCAAGAAAAGGTTACCTATTATTTCTCCTCTAAATTTTTGGCTCCTGTTTGTAGAGTAATGTAGTTTAATCCATGGCTTTATCTCTTTTATGAGGAACCTATCATATGCTTTTTTCAAGTTTATAAATATTATATGGTAGTCTATTGTCTTGCTAAACCACTCCCTGGCTAAGTAAGATGAACACCTCCATATGCAATATCCCTAGCAATCTAGCATAAAGCCAATTTTGTTATAAACAACTTGCTCCAATGTGTTAGAGTTTTGCCCACCCTAGCTATAAATCCTTGCTACGTCCCTGCACACAATCCTATTCATATTCAAAAAATGGATTTGCATCACAATTTGAAGCACCATTGGAGCTGGTTTTTTTTTTTTTTTTTTAAATGAACATAAGCACATTAGAATATTAAATTATATACAAGGGTTTGCTTATGAAACAACAATAGTCGTGGGGACAAACTGTAATTTTCTTTTTCATTTATGATACAATCAAGAATATCATACCTCTTTGCAGTGCTACACTTGTACGTACTTTTTTATTTTTAAGGTACTAGCTAGTTAGGTTGCTGGTAAAGTTTTTTTGTGGTTGTATTAGAGACCTAGGTTCGAATCCTGCCTTCAATAGGGTGGGAAGGATTTAAGAGAAATGGAAGAGGATACCTCCTATTGTGGAGCTCATGAGTCCAATAGATTTCATTAGATTTGAATGTAGAGTCACAATGTAGAGTATCGATTTATATGAAACGCCCAAATGCACACCAGTTACATAGGCAAAGGAAACTTTTGACTTGGCCGACCTTGGTAACATAGTGATCGACAAAAAACTACACACGAATTGGAGGGGTGTATGATCAATACTTCTCTCAAACTTGCATTTGTCTCGTCTTAGCAAAGGAATGAAGTTGGCATTTAACAAATATGGACCCATTTTCCCATGGCATTTGTCCAGATTTCCTAAAACAATCTACTCAACTTTTCAGAGTTTCATGTTGATCGATCTATGGCAGGCCCAATGGACGAAAATTTAATTTAAAATGAAAGAAAAGAAAAGGAATTACAGAAAAAAATGGTTTAATTAGCTCTAGTACGTTAATTAAACTTGCAAATTAACTTTACACTAGCTTAGACCGTCCAAAATTTGTAATTATTGGAAACAGGCAAGTACCTAATCATAATTTCTTTTCTCGAATCTTGATTTAGTACAATTTTTATTAATTATATGGGATGATCAACCACATCAAAGACAACAACTTTTTTTACCTTTTTCTTCATCTTCATTCCAGTCCTTTTTCACCTTGGGGCCAGTAGGGCCCTCATTGCAACAAAATTTTGGACCCCATTTCCTAAAATAGTTGATCCATGGTGGTTCAACAATAGCCCAGCCCAAGTACTCAGCTGCAACTATACAAAATCTCTCTCCACTGTCCATCACCTTCTTCTTCTTCTTGGTGGTATTATCAGTATTGACAGTATCGTTCCTTGTTCCTATTCCCAATCCTTTCCACCTTTGTAAAACAAGTCCCGGCTTGGGATACAAGGCATGGCCATTCAGAGATGCATAAATCACAGGTTTGTTATCATTTTCGAACTCAAGTTCCGATGCATTCACCCATGTCCCTCCACTATGCTCCGACAAATACATACTCCATAGCTGCCCATTGAAATTGCTGATCCTTAAGGTCATATGCTCCCAATCACCAATATGTTCCCCTATCCTCCCCAATGGAATAGTGATACCTCCAATTTTAAGCCTCGCATGCCCATTAAAAGGGTAGAAGACCCATATTGCTATGTCCGTGAAGGTTGCTCCTAGCATAGCCTTTACATCTACATAAGCCTCCGAGCTGTCCAAATCTCCTCTCTTAACTTTCTCTTTGGCCTTTTTATCCACGGGAAGGTCCAACCAATATACATCATCATCTGAACCGCCTTGGGGAAGGTTGGAGCCCGTGGATTCAATTTTCATAGGTGCAGATTTTGATCCTTTTTTATGTAGTAGGGCCCCATTTTTGAAAAACCAGCTCACTGAAGAGGGTAGATATTGTTCATCAGGATGAAAATAAATTCGTGGAGAGTAGGCTTTAACTAATGCCTCAATTTGGCTAAGATTGGGCATAGAAGAAGAAACACTGGAGCTCATATTTTTCAAACAGGCTACAGATAAAGGAAAAGGAGATGAACCATTTTGGGCTAGAAATGTACCCACACACACTCCTCGAGCTTGGGTCCGTCTGTTGCTGGGTCTCAAACCAAACACACTAAACCCATTTGCATCGTTTACCTTACCTCGTCCCCAAATCCACGTGTCGGTCTCGCATTGGTCCGTGAGGTCGGAACGCACACACCTGATTTTGTCGAGTGCAGGCTTCTTAGGCATGACGGTGACGACATGGCCGACGGCCTTATAGCCATCAGGCGGTTTGGGCAACCAGACATAGGCATTGCCATCTTGCTCAATTTTGACAGACTCACTACTCCAAATAAGAGAGTAATCAGTGGGGCTTTTAAGAGCTGGAGCTGAAGGGTCACTAGAGACATCTTTGCCAGCAAGAACCCATCCAAAAAGAGGCTTGTTATTGGGTTGGCTGTAGCAACCAAGCATGAAGAATCCTTGTGGTATTGGGGAAGGTTCGAAAAATGTGGCCCCAAGGTTATCTGGTCCCCCTTCATCGGTAGCCCATACTTGGGTGAAAGAAGATATTTGACACACTCGTAATCCTCCAAGATCGATGCTTCCGCTCGCAAATCCTTCAACTATATATAATTGGATCGAAGTCAGAGAATATCAAAGAGAGCTAGCTAGCTAGTGCGAGGATGGTGATTGATATATTGTTAGAAAATTAAGAATTTTATTCTTAATATATTTAAATAAATTCAAAAAATTCGTAATGGAACATAAACTACGTACATAATAGAAAGTTTAATTAATAAAATTACAACAATGAATGAAGGTTGAGAAAAGAAAATAAAGAACCTGGTGGAAAAGTTGGTGTAGGAGAGGGAAGCTTGAACATGGTTTGAATGGGCAAAGTTTGGCTGTTCTTGGAGTGGTTTGCTGCAGGAGGAGAGGAAGAAAGACAATTTCCCATTGCTTGAAGAAAGATGATATAAGCTAGATTTAGAGTCCTCCTAACATACACATATGATGACAACGGCAAGGAGATCGAAGATAAAAAAGGGTGGCACGGGCACGAAGAATAGAATGATGCCGGACGGACTATGTAGAGCAAGGAATCCCTCTTTTATTTATTTACAATTTGCTTTTTCAAATTCAAAAACTCCCATTTTTAAATTATTTTGTTTTAAAAGAAAACTTCCTAAAATTATGAACAATAAATCTAAAAATATTAAGATATCTAAATACGAGCTGAAAATATGGAAAAAATATATATATTTGTCAATATCTTACTATTAGTTGACTTAATTATTTTTAACGAAAAGGATCTTTCGGTAAGGGATTTTATTATTTGGACTTGATAATAATAAAATATACTTTGGAGGTCCTCTTGATAATTTTCCTTTTATTTTATTTTATTTTAATAATGATATCTACCATCAACTTTTTGTATGAATAATAGTAAACAAGAGAAAAATGATACATATATACTTAATTAATTAATGTTTACATGAAATTTTCTTATATCAATATATAGTAGGGCACTATTTTAGGAGTTGGTTTAGGGCTCCAAAATCTGATTGAGGCGGGGAATGCCATTGCATTATTGTCGGGCTCTTTCTTCTTGTGTCCATGTGCTATAGAGCTGTAGGTAAAGATGGAGAGATCTGGCACACTGTACACGTGACAAAATTCAAATGGTATGGAATTGGAAGAGGAGGCAATGTTATCAAACCTGGACAGGCCCGGTTGGTTCAACTGGTTGAATTGGGAATCAATTCCCTTTCTGGTTGGTTTAACCTATAAAAATTCATTCAATTCAAAAATCGCTCTCCTCTGTAAAATTCGGTCAACCCGGTTAAAAGAAACTGACTTTTAAAAAAAAAAAAAAAAGTGTGCTAAAATGACTAAAATAGTCCCAATCTTTTTAAAATCTTTTAAAGCCAAGAAGACTAAAAAGGCAAATTAGTCTAAAAAATTCCCAAATAGCAAAAAGAAACCCAAGCACCTAATTTAATAATACAATATTCTTATCTTGCATTTAAAAATATATATATAATAAAGATTGATCAATAGTAATTATCAATTTTCAATTTTGATGATTGCACATAAATTCAAATATATGAATTTATTTGTACAAACATTTTAATAAAAATTATATTTTGAATCATTTCCAACTTTTATTCTAATAAATAAATAAATAATATATTTATGACATCATGGCGACGTCACGGTTCAACCCGGTTGACCCGATGGTTGAACCAGTTGACCTTTAATCTCATAATTTTTCTGATTCGATAAACAGTCCGAATTTTAAAATGTTGAGAAGAGGTCAGTAGATGGCAACAACAACTGTCTTTTAAATTCTCGATCGATTTCTTGTTTATTAATTGGGTGATAGCAGCGCTAGTTGCTTAATTACAACGTGCATCACGTTCGATCCGTGAACAGATTCTCTTGAGGTTCCACTGCACATGCCGTGCATTTTAATTATCCTTATTATTCTCTTCATGGGGACATTCTCATTTCTCTCCTCGATTCTCACACATACACGTGCACATGTACACGCACACAGGGATGGTAATCAAGTGCGTATGAGTACAAAATTTTACCTCAGGGGGACTGCAATCATCTCCTAAACTTTAGGAATGCCAACCGTACACGTGTTGCCATTTGATTAGATTGTTTAAACTTGCACACTTGATTTGCACTTTCACCGGCCATTTCAAATTTTTGCTAGTAAATCATAAGACATAATAGTTATTAGGGTAATTTGGCCTCCAAAAGATTTTTTTAATGTGAAAACTTCTTTGCCATATTTTGGATGATAATATCATTGCTTTTTTTTTTTTTTTTTTTTAACTTGCTCTTTACGTTTTTTTATTGGCAAATGACAGAAGCAATGAGAAAGAGGAGAGAGAGGGGAAGAGAGGGGAGAGAGATGCTCCGATGATCCTCTATGGTGCGATCTGCTGCATAGAGGTCGGCGGCGGTGAGGATTGTCTTCTCCGATCTGCATCAAATCTGCACCGGCGGTGGTCTTCTCCGATCTGCATCAAATCTCCGATCTGTAGACTAGGTCGCCAGCGCAACCCCAACTCGTGACGACTCCTTCTTTAGCTCAGTCTTCTTCAACGTTGGTTTTGGTTCGGTGTCGGCGGGAACAACGCTGGTTTTGGTTTCTTCAATGCTGGTGTCGGTGATGTTTCAACACTGGAAATGAGTGAGCCGTTCGGCAAATCCTTGCGTCGATCCTAGAAAATGAATTTGACATAATCCATGTGCAGATCATGATCCGGTCTTCGACAACCTCTCACCATCTTCATAGTAAAAATATTGTTTTTTTTTCTTCTTCTTATTCTTCTTTTTTTTTCGCCCTCCACAATCCTAAATTTTGGTTTCGTGATGCTTGTAAAGAAAGTGCCCATAAATTCCACTATGGGACTGGTCATCAGTAGCCCAAGCAAGTCCTCCGACGAAGCATCTAAACTCAACCTCTGCAGACGTCATTGATGGTGGTATAGAAATGGACAGTAAAAATACTGTTCCATGTGTGATTCTGTTCCATGTGCAAGAGAATAAAAATACTAAAAATGAACAGTAAAAATGCTAAAAATACTAAAAATGGATAATAAAAATGCTAAAAATGGACAGTGAAAATACATTCAGGCGTAGTTTTGCCATTTTTAAAATTATTTTTAAAATTAGGACTTCTCGCATGAAACAAATCTTAATTAGGACCTTAAGAAGGCAATAATTTTTAGGAGAACTTTTTGCATTAAACTTTTATAGAGGAGGACCTCTCACCAATTCCCCTAAGTAGAAGCAAACAAAATTATTGCTAAAATTTGAGACTGATTACTATATGTTTCACAGCTTGAATTAATTGAAAGCAGGTAGACATAATTCCGGATACAATCATAGATGAATAAAATTAAAGGTTAGGTTCAGACATCATCTCCATTCCAGTTGTTTTTCATTTTGGGACCAGTAGGTCCCTCCTCCCCTAATACTTCATCTGGCAGACTATTCACAAATTTCTCAAATGCACTTTTCAGCTTCCCTGGCAATAATTTCTCCACCTTCTTCACCTCCCCCGCAAGGTCGTAACTAAGTTTTGGACCCCATTTCCTAAAGTAGTTGAGCCATGGTGGTTCCACAATTGCCGACCCCAAGTAATCAGCTGAGACTACTGAATACCTCACTCCACTGTCCATCACCATCTTACTCTTGGCAGTATCGTTCCTTATTCCTATTCCTCCATTTCCTTGTAAAACAAGTCCTGCCTTCGGATACAATGCGTGCCCATGCAACGATGCATACACCACTGGTTTGTTCCCACTTTCGAACTCTAGCTCTGATGCATTCATCCATGTTCCTCCACTGTGCTCCGATACATACATACTCCACAGCTGTCCATTGAAATTGCTGATTCTTAGTGTCACGTGCTCCCAATCACCAACATGTTCCCCTATTTTCCCCAGTGAAACATTGATCAGCTCAATTTTAGCCCTCGCTGGCCCATTAAAAGGGTAGAACACCCATAGAGCTAGATCCGTGAAGGTTGCGCCCAACATGGGTTTTACGTGAAAATAAGCCCCCGAGGATTGCAAGTTCCCTTTCTTAACAGTCTCTTTTGCCCCTTCGTCAATGGGAAGATCCAACCAATAGGCACCGTCATTTGAACCGCCTTGGGGTAGGTTGGAGCCGGTGGATTCAATTTTGACAGGCGCAGACTCTTCTCCTTTCTTATATAGGAGGGCCCCATTGTTGAAAAACCAGCTCACTGAAGAGGGTAGGTATTCTTCATCAGGATGAAAGTAAATCCATGGAGAGTAGGCTTGAACTAATGCATCGATTTGGCTAGGATTAGGCATTGCAGAAGTAAAATTAGAGCTTGCATTTTTCAGACAGGCTAGAGACAAAGGAGAGGAAGGCGAACCATTTTGGGCTAGAAATGTACCCACACACACTCCTGGAGCTTGGGTCCCTCTATTGCTTGGTCTCAAACCTACCACGTTGAACCCATTTACATCGCTCTCCTTACCTTGTCCCCAAATCCACGTGTTAGTCTCGCATTGGTCCGTGAGGTCGGAACGAACACACATGATTTTGTCGAGGGAAGGCTTCTCAGGCGTAACAGTGACAACATGGCCAATGGCCTTATAGCCGTCAGGCGGAGTAGGCAACCAGACGTAGCCATTGCCATCTTTCTTAATTTTCAAAGACTCGCTGCTCCAAACAAGAGAGTAATCAATGGGCCTTTTAAGAGCTGCAGCTGAGGGGTGAGTGGAGACATCTTTGCCGACGAGAACCCATCCAAAAAGAGGATTGTTGTTGGGTTGGCTGTAGCAACCAAGCATGAAAAATCCCTGTGGAATTGGGGAAGGTTCGAAAAACGTTGCCCCAAGGTTATCCGGTCCGCCTTCATGGGTAGCCCAAACTTTGGTAAAAGAAGAAATTTGAGACACTTGTAATCCTCCAAGATCGATGCTTCCGCTCGCGAATCCTCCACCTGCAGCGCAATTACAAGTGAAAACAGTTTTAACCCGGACAGCTTAATTAGAGAATATGGAAAGGGGGAAAAAAGAGGAAAGACATAGAAGTTGTAATTAAGAAAAGAACCTGGTGGAAAAGTTGGTATTGGAGAGGGAAGCTTGAACATGGTTTGAATGGGCAGAGTTTTGCTTTTCTTGGAGAGATCTGCTGCAGTAGAAGAGAGAGGAAGGCAGTTTCCCATTGCGGAGTTTTTTGAAGGAAGATGGAATAAAAAAGAGTTGTAATATACACGATGAAAACTACAAGGAGAATAAACAGAGTGGTAGGCAAGAGGCATCTTCTGTTTATAGGATGAGGGCTGAAAAACCTGAATATATGAAAGCAAGGATGCGCTGGACATGTCGTGCAAGGAATCCCAATAATATTTCCTTCTCTCTCTTTTATTTTTTTTGAAGCTTTTAAACATGGAAGAACTTCTCTTCTACACTACCCTTGCGGTTGCTTGCTTGCAGAGTTATAAGATGGAAGGAAGTCACTTTTCTTGTCGCTTGTAATTGAGAATATTTGTCTTATATATGCATGTGACATTAATTACGAGCATTTATTTATTTAATTTGTATTTTATTTTTTGGTATCAACTCTTGCAAAGAAGTTATTATCCTGGCCTGGTCAAATCAATTGTGCCAGATAATCTGATTATCGATCTTGACATTTCTTTTTAATCTGCACCATATATTATACAACTTTTAAGTAGTAATGCATGCTCCAGGGTGAGGAACCATCTCAACTCAAAAATGCAACAATCTTCACCCTCGATCCCTGCTATATATTCAGTTGATTGCAGTAATGGTGATATATATATATATATATATATATATATATATATATCAGCAGGCAAGATTAATTTCAGGGTGGATATAGGTTAATTTTAGCAATAGCCAATAGACAAAATCCTGAAGGGTAGCTCAAATGGTTAGGCTTCGGCTTACTAAGTTTGAGGTTCCCGTTTCAAGTCTCCTGAACCACCAACACAAGGTATTTGCCTTGTGTCTTACCAGGTGACCGTGCTTAGTAGGGTATTACGGTTATCCGAAAGATTAGTCGAGGTGTGCGTAAACTGGCCCAGATAACCCCGCCATAAAAAAAAAAAAAAAAGTTTGCTGGCCGGGAGTTAGAAAATATGTGAATTAATCATGCAACTCATGTTTAATTTCATTTAGCTGCACACACATGCACGCTCCTTAGTCGTTATCACACAAAGAACAAGGTCTCAAATGTGCTTGGCTGTATGCGTCGGCTTTTATCAAAGGCAATATTGATTGGATTATCTGTTTGCGCTATTGAAGTCAAAACTTGCGAGCGGTATCACTACCTAATCTATGGACCCATCTACATATACATATGGTCCAAACACAAATCAACATTAATGATATTAATTAATTAATTAAGTCACACCCACTGACCCATGCACTTACCCACCTAATTAAGGAAAAAGAAGAAAAAATTAATATATGCCAAATTTCGTCCATTGCTAATTAAGATGGACTTTTACAATCTTTTTTAAGTTTAAAATTATAAATTTGTTAATTTTTAGTTTATTATTGTCATGTCAATTTAAAATAAAACAGGCCGGTAAACTTGTTTGCAGGTATATATCTTTAGGTTTTCCTCCCCATCCTGGAGATCTGAAAAGATCAATAATAAAAAAAAAAAAAAAAAAAAAAAGGAAAAGAAAAGAAAAGCGCGCATTGCACGTTGAGAAAATAAAATGAGTCGGGTTTTTCTTTATCGCTTTATTTTTATCACATATATAGTCTCAAAACATCAACGTGAGTAGAATATTTTGAAAAAATTGATAGTTAGATTAGATACATTTCTTATGTATGCATGCCAAAATCATGGTGATCCCACAATTGATTTCTAAAAAATTGTTACTATAAAAAAGTAGTACAATTATAAACATTGCAATTTTTTACAGTGAGATTTTTTAAAATCTGATTATTGGATCGGATTATTGTAATTTTTTGCATACATGACATGCATAAGAATGATATTTAATCTTAAATTAACATGGAACATATATAGGTCTCTCTTCTAGCCTAGCTTCTTCAAGTCAAACATATATATATTGGAACCACATCCCTATATTGTCTTTTATAAGCATGGTATCTATTACATTAACGTTGTCACAGCTATTAAGGAATCTTAGGGTTAGTTGCCGGCCCTCAAGAATCCTAAACTATATTTTAACTTTGTGACAACTATTAAGGAATCTTAATTATCCTAGGGTTAGTTGTCCTGAACAATTAATCCTTAATTATATCGATATAGGAAGTATTTACTAAGGTCCACATTGTACATGCACCATATATTCACTATATATATCATTACCCATCAGAAAGCATAAAAGAGCTTGTAATAATTAACTATGATATATATATATATATATATATAATCTCCTAGACATATAGTACTATGCACATAATATGTGTTATGTGACTAGAAGGTTATAAATAATCGGTACACCGAATAATATCTATAAGTGGACCTAGGATACTCTAAAAGCAAATAGGAAATTGCGGGCGTGTCGTATATTACATATAGACTTGGCAAATAATTAAGACTTACCATGTGTTTTAAAGTTGTGCTTAGGTGGCCAAGTCAAAATTTACCACTTATCATGTAGGACTCACGTGGGAAGAAGACAATCAATCTTTCACTTAAAGTTGTCACATGACTTGATAATGATTATAATTAAAAGAGTTATTTATACTTTAGTATCCCAAACTTTGGGGTTAATTTTAATCCAGGACCTAAACTTTTAATTAAACTCTTAATTTGATCAATTTAGGACAAATTTTTAAAAACTTATTTTAATGTAAGACAAAAACTGGAACGTCGTCTGCATAAGTAACGAAGACTCCATCCATACCTCATGTGGCATTCTAGTTAGAACTTACGTGTATCCAACCTAGCTCGAGAGACTTATTTTCTGCCCAAACAATTCACATGACCCTCACGTGACTAAATAGGAATTTCAATGTGGGAGTTAAGGCTAATGGATTAGAACGAATCTTAACATTTTCTAGGATAGATTAATGCAACAGTACTTGAAATCTTAATATTTACGTTGTTGAGGAAGAACAGTTCAGAGTATCCAAGCACTACTGTGTTAATCTGTCCTAAAAAATGTCAAGAGTCCAGTTTTGTCCGACATTGAAACAAAATTTTAAAAATTTGTCATAAATTAATCAAATTAATAGTTTAGGTCCTGTATTGAAATTATCCACAAAGTTGGTGGTACTAAATTATTGATAACCCCAATTAAAATCAAAATTTATTCTTATCACTTATATCAAGAGGGACCAAAAAGTACGTGGAAAGAAGACAACTCACTCTTTCATTAATCAATTGGCACGTGTCACATGGCTAGATAAGAATAGCCTACAAATAATTAATATTTATCCCTACGAAATAAATAAATAAGGTTAATTGTATATTAATAAGTTAATTTTTATCCAAATACTCTACTCCCTACCACTATAAATAGGGGTAACTTTCAAGGGTTTAAAAGACACATAATTCACAACTAAAGAAGCTCTGTCAGATTGAAACCTCAAAACTTTGAAGAACTTCCAAGCCTTCAAGTTGAAAACCCCAAACTATTCAGGTTCAAGAATAAGAGATCGTCGCTATTTAATCAAAATCAAGCGAGAAAAGAATTAGAGGATTTAAATTTTTTCGTAGAAGCTAAACAGAGATTGTAATTCCCAATTTAAATGTTTAATTACCTTATTTTTTGTGTTTTATTTTATGACATGAAATTTGTGTATATAAATTTCTAGCATGCCCAATGGGATTATCTCTACCTCTCATCTCTTCACTTTACTGAGTACTTCTCAAGAGTCAAAATTGAAATTTCAATGGCTCCAAGAAGAATACTGCTCAAACCTTGAAGCCTATTGATTCATAATCAAGTCATGATACTCTAAACTCGGGTCCAATGACTTGAGCTAGGACGAAGGCTATCATTGAATTATATGCCCGGCCAAATTGCTCTGGTGTCTAACTAACTCCAATTTTTAGTGCTCCTGCCACTAAAAGGTTAGTAATTTCTCTAGCCTTGCTAGGAGCAAAAAAAGATGTCCCTACCTTTGTGGAACAAGTCCTAGCACAACCATCCATGTCGCAAGGGTTGAGCTCCAGTTATAACTTTATCTTTGCGGAAGAAGATGATTTAATTAGCTGATGTAGCCTATAGATCCTGTTGTCCTTAACAATTCTGGTACTATGATAGTAATGATGACCAACAAGGTATCTATTGAAGAACAACTTGAAAGCATAACAAAAGTTATTGAAGAGCTCACAAATTGAATGCACGAGAGAGATATTTTAATGGCTATGCGAATACAAAAGATCGAGAATCTAGGTGGATGGTGTCATGAAACAAACCAATACATCCACTACAAGGAAAATTGTCAAGGCTGACTGTTTTTATAAGACGGTGGTTTTTTGGTACAATGAAGACGGAAATTTACAAAAGCGTCATCTTTTTTCTACTTAGACGACAGTTAAAACATGTCGTTTTATATATGCTAAATGAAGATTGTTCCCAAAATCACTATGCATGCATGGCCTCACAAAGATGACGGTTTTTAAAAGTCATTTTTTGTAATCTAGACGATGATCTTTAAAACTGTCGTGAATATTCTCTTAAAGACGACGGGTTTTAGCTATCTCTGTTAATATTATAAAAGACGACGAGTTTTAGCTATCTCTGTTAATATTCTTGGCTCTTTGTACTAAATTTAGGGGGAGCTCATGCTCCTTAAATTGTTTTAATTTGCCCCCTTAATTGGTTGAAAAACAGAGGATGAGTTATGCTATATATGTTATCCTACCCTCCTTATTTTTTCTCTCTGTGTTGGTACTTCTCTTGGCATCTTTTTGTTAATGCCAAAGAGGGAGAAGTATGCATATTACATTTATATGTATATATGAAATATGCATAGTATTGGTAAAATATGCACAATAGAATGAATTAGTAATGATGCTTAAATGGGAAATGCATATGTCTTGAAATATGCATATATGGATATGAGCCCTTTGCATCATATATGAATTTGTTACCTAAAATATGTACATTATTCAAATTGTAATATTTGATATCCTTGATATCTTTATAAATATGCATATTGTTAAGGGGAGCTACAAATCCGTATCAATTCATTTTATATGCACATTATACTCAATGTTTGTCATTAACAAAAATGGGGAGATTGTTAGCCTTATGGCTTCAATCAAAATTGGTAAATGATCATCCATACTTTGTTGAATGATTTTGATGATAACAAACATTGTACTATGAATATTTCATATAGTGCATATGTATTTGGTTGAACCTCTTGATAATATCATACATTATCAACTGAATATTTTGTTGAATAATTTGATGATATCATACTTTGTGCTATGAATATTCAACATTGTACTATGAATATTATACTAAACATTTTGTTGGTTTTGGTTGAATATCTTGACTCTATCAATTGGTTATCATTGTTGATTATTTGATAGTGAATTTATCCTTGTGATTCCTATGCTTCAAATTATAGTATATATCTTGTAAGAACATGATTCAAGGATCCAAGTCATCAATTGATAAATATTAACATTTATGGAGCTCAAGCGCTAATTAGCACATCGTATGTGAATATTGCATAATCACTAAGGACAAAGAAGCGAGCGAAATACTCTAATGGAAGTTCAAAGATGAAAGCCGAACTCAAGATAAAAGCCAAACACAAGAATCAAAGACTCAATTCGTGAAGTTACTTGCTTGTTCTTGTGTGTGAGCGATTAGACTTTTACTTGTGTAAATCTCTCATTAGGTTGAACATTAATTTGGCTCAAAACGACCTTGACCTCTTGACCTTAGTTTTGTACTTATTTAGAAAATATATTTTGGTCAAAACTAAGTAGAAATCATAGTGGGCTTTTATGAAATCAAAAGACTTATTGTTTTTCATGAAAATTGATTTTCCACAAGGCCTAGTCCACTAAGCCATCAAGCATATATAGGTGTGGCAATAAGCTTGTTTTCTTGAAAATCATTTCTAGTCGACTAACCTTATGACCTAGTCGACTAATCGACTCCGGATTGCTTTGTTAGAGTATTGTAAATGCTCTAGTCGACTACCATTGTTGTCCTAGTCGACTAAGCATGCCTTGAAGAACATAACGACTAGTTTCTGCAAATTCAAATAGTCATATTCTTTTACCAAACGGCCATATTTTTCTTGGGGCTTATAAACACTGATTCAATGAGTTTTGAACATTTAGAAAAAAAACATTGTGAATCGCATCTAAACACACTCTACACTTATCCATTGGTTTATACAATTCTTGTGTGATTTAGTCAATATCAATACTCCCAAATTAGTTCTTATCTTTGAGAGATATTTGTGTGAGCTTTCAATTTGTACTCCACTCTAAAAGAGTTCTTCATTGTTGTACACACTCTTGATTGTCTATCTTGTAAGAAGAGCGATAGTCTCTTGGTTTGAATCACCACCGAAAGTGTGATTGAATGCTTTGGTAGCATTGATTTAATCTTCACCGAAAGTAAGATTGGTTGTAAAGGTTTCTCCACCTTGAAGGACTAATCCATAGTGGATTGAGGAATCCTTGAGACGGAGATCTTAAGGCGTGGACGTAGGCGGAGATCGAACCACGTTAAAATCATTGTGTTTGATTTTCTATAACTCTACCTCTTGCTTTTCAATTCATATTATTATTTTATCATTTGCAGAGATTTCCAATTAAGTTTGATTTTTATATACTTTCGCTGAATTAATTGGAACCTAATTTTTATCTGGTAATATTATTTCAAAGTTTGCCAAAACCCTATTCACCCCCCTTTAGGGTTATCTCTAAGACCTCGAAATTTTTTTTTTGCATATTTATATTTTTATCTATTTATATATGTGATTGTTGTTATTATATTTTAAATATACACTTGGCATTTTTCCATTGGGCAATGAAATGTGCCATGTGGTCATCAATTAAGAAGGGTGCATGAGAAATTATGTACACCCTTGGGTGACATCTAAAATGTGAATGGTGGATATATATGAATGGTGGATGAATGAGAGAATGAGGGATGAACCTAAGAGTGGTAGATAAATTTGAGAGTGGTAGATAAATATGAGAATGGAAGATGAGAATGATGAAAGAATATAAGAGTGGTAGATAAATTTGAGAATGGAAGATGAGAATGATGGATGAATGTAAGAATGGTGGATAAATTTGAGAATGGAAGATGAGAATGATGGATGAATGTAAGAGTGGTAGATAAATTTGAGAATGGATGATGAATTATTTTTCTATAAATACCATCTTTCAAATGCTAATGAATACACAAGTAGTAGAGAAGAAAGAAATTAGAGAAAGAAAGAGAAAGAAAAAAAGAGTGAGAAGTACTCTTTGAGTTGGCAAGGAGTAAGCAATTCTTGAAGTTCAACACACACACAACCAAGGTAAGGTTCTACTACCCTATATATTTCATGTTGAATTTGAAAGAAAATAAGGATTTCTTGTTTTCTTTAGAAGTAGAAATATTGTTTGATAAATTCATGCAAAATGAATTTGGCTTGAGGTTGAAAATTAAAGTTCATATACATTGAATTTTTCAGATTTCAATTCATAACAGTTTTAGTATAGAAATTCTAATTAAATGTAGAAAAATCGTTTTTGAGCAAGGTTTGTTGGAATAATCTCCTAACTTCTAAATTTGTTTTCAATAAAAATTTTATGAAGAAAAGATGTGATTTACTATTTTTCTTTGATTTTAGAAATGGATGTTACACAGCAGGTAATCACACTGTTTTTGTATATCAACTTGAATTTAAAATTGGAGGATGTTCCACTCATCCTAAAATCTTAAAAATTTCAGGAGGTATGCATACATGAATATAGTTTCTACCTGTAAAATTTCACATTTTTATTCGAAGAGATGAATTTTTAAAAATTCAAATACTATTGCTGGGTTGAACAAATATATATATTTTCAGCCTTTTGTTTTGAGATGCTAAATAGTATTTTAGCACAAGAAAATACTTTTTCCTTGAAGCATTTCGAGTTTATGAATAATATCGACAGGAAAATGGTTTTATTTTATGGGATATATATAAATATTATATACATGTCAATGATGTTGATAATTCAATTGAGTGAGAATATTGAATTGAAGTATTTCTTTAGATACCTAAGGGTATTTAAACAAATTAGTTGAGATATCTGGAAAAAATGGATACTGTGGACTTAAGATAAACCCCTGGGAATGAATATATTGCTTAGGGAACTGTGTTGACCTATATTCGGTAATGATATATATTACGAATGGTGATGTGATTATCTTGATTCTTTTAAAATCAAGTATGAGATAATAATAAAGATTATAACATGCTGTTATTGTTTATTATGAATAACATAATGTATATGGCGCATGTTATTTATGATGCATAAAATATATGCATGTGATATTTGCCATACTAATTGCAAAATAAATTGGCATATGGCAATGTGGTTGTGATATATTGGAAAGAAAGTGACTGGGCTTATAAGTAAATTCCATACATCTCCTAGTAACAATGTATTTTGAGAAAATAAAACCGTGCGCTTGTTATGTAGACATACTTGTATGGGCATGTATGTTGTGCGTACAAGTAAAGCGAGAAATATTGTTATTTGGAGAAGTATGGAGAATTACAAAGGCACAGTTACAGGTAGTGGCTCAAGTTGATTCATATGTATATCATTGATATAACTGTTGAAATGAAATATATATGAGCTGATATACTATGAAATGTATGCATGAAATGTAATACATGAATTGTTGATATATAAGATGTATGCCATATGTATTGCATGGAATAATTGCATCTGGCATGAGACACAGTTACATGTGAGATATATTGCATGGAAAATCATATGCATTTGTGATTATTTACGTAACTGTGGAGACGTGGAATTGAGATACCACCGATGGACAAAAGATCCTGGTAACAGTTAGTGCACTAATATATCACCCTTACTAAAAATAGTACGTAAATCCTCTTGTCAATGAGTGGCAATCGCGGTAGGTCCTAAAAAGGCGGGGACTGGGTGATATACATCCTAAAAAGGCGGGGATGCTGTTGTGGTAAGATGGTTGAGTACCTTAAATATGAGGTAGCCATCTGTTATGATGAAATGGTAAATCCTAAAAATAAGGTTGCTATTTGAGTACTGATATCCGTTTTGCAAGAAAGACAGGACAGAGAAGATGGCAGACATGATTGCATGAGCATTGCATTGTATATCTGTCATATGCATAAAGCATGATTATTTTTATAAAAATGAGATGTATATATCTTGAAATTTATCAATGAATAAGGATATTATATGTGATGTTTAATTGATGATGAGATTTATTGATGGATTTAAAAATTCTGACGTTTCTTTTAAAAGCATCATGTAATATTTGAGGTTTACGAAC
>JAESVK010000474.1:153779-165879 GCA_017140935.1 Hamamelis virginiana | reverse complement strand
CCCCCCCCATAGGATCAACAAGTCAGTAACTTGGAATAAAGAATTTGGGAGTTATGGGTTTTCTGAGGATGGACATGACAGTGTTACTCTTCGCAAATACTCATTTAGAGTTACAGTATGAGAAGGATTTGAGTACATTACGGGACTGTACTCATATTATATACTAGTACTCATTGTTGTCTTTATATTTTGGAATGTAGTATTTTCCGCACTATATGTATTTTATAAAACTCTTAAATTTGTATTGGAATTATCCAAAGATGAGTGTTAGATGTTTTATGTTATTGTATCATTTCCGCATAGGGGTTACCCTGTGTGGGGTGTTACATTATCCTCCAGGGACAATAGAGTTTTTTTTTAAAAATTGTTCATTGGGATTAGAAGAGTCATGTATACATGGTTTTCTTCATTTATTTCTAGGGGTTTATACCAATAGGACCTTGGTATAAAAGCCTTATACCATAAGGCCCCTATGTTTTTAGATGATACATGAACGTGTATAATTGGTAACAAAAAAGTTAAGAATGCCCTTCAATTATAGCCAAATTCAGATTCCAAAAATGGCGTAGATAAAGCGAAAATATCATTTTTCCACAATATAACCTTATTTATCGCACATGTTTTGTCAACCATTTTCCAAGAGGCACTAGCAAATTTAGCTAGTGAATCGGAAACTTTGTTACACACATGAGGGACACTAATTAGTATAATGCATGATCTACCATTAACGCTTGAATGTCGATCTTCACAAACTACAACAATATCCCACTATCAATCATAACTTGAGGGGATGGTTAGCAGTGATTCCGGCAATGGCGAGTCGGAGCGAATCCACACAAAGATTTCAGGGGATCGGAATGAAATCAAATGGTGTCAACATTTCCTAATTTGGCAAAGGAGAGGGGAGCATTCCATCCCCAAATTCTGTAGAAAATAATAGATCTAGTGTCCGAATCTCAGGGGAAGGAATTGAGGCAGGGGAGAGCAATGGGATTAAAAAAAGATATCGAAGAGGATTTGTTGGCACAATTTTCACGCAATCCAAGGTATTTCCATGGAGTTTTGAATATGGGTTTTCATGGAGTTTTCTAAAAAAAAAAAAAAAAAAGATTTGCAGCAACAAGTCTTATTTTGGGTTTAGTGTGTATAATTGAATCATGTATCTCTGTAAACGAAAATATTAATGTTAAAAATTTACATTACAATGTTTACAGAAATCATGTGAGTAGGGTCATGTATCTATGCTTTTTTGGTTATTGGTTATTTGGTTGGAAGTGGGAAACTTGGCATGTGTTTTTTTAAACACAGAGTCATGTATCTTTGGTTTTTTTTTTTTTTTCCCTATTGGTTGTTTGAACACAAGATTATGTATCTATGATTTTCTTTATTTATTTAATTTATATTGGTTGTTCGGTTTGAAGTGGTAAACTTTGGCAAATATTTTTTTTGAAAGCATGGTCATGTATCTCTAGTTTTGACAGAAACTTTTGGCATATGGCTTCATTGTAAACAGGGTCATGTATCTTTGAAAGAAATACCTTATCTGATGAATGAATTTCAAATTCAAAAATAATGTCAAATTTTAATCCGTTTAGGTTATGACAACTTCCTAAAATTAAAGAGATTAAATATGAAAATAATATAATAACTAAATGCTAGCTAAAAATATGGGAAGAATAAAGAAAGGGTATATTACTCAATCTCTTATTATTAGTTAATTTTAATTTTGACTTCAAAGGGCCTCTCGGTAAGGGATCATATCATTTGGACTTAGTGATAATTAAAACTATTTTCAGGGTACTTTGGATCGTTTTCCCTTATTTCTATTTAGGGATTGATTGGTCTGCCATTGCTATTGAAAATTGAAGAGTCAAATATACATTGCTTTTGATTTTTGAAAAAAAAAAAAATAGGTTTTTTGGGTTTGAAAGAGTCATGTATACATCGTTTTTTCCCCCCTGTTTTAGAGTTTGATTGGTTTGAAAATTTTGATTGTTAGGGTTGTAATGGAAACTTGAATTTTGGTTTTTGTTGCTGGGAAGAGTCATGCCAATCAAATTTTTTGCTTTAGGATGTATAAAAAGTTTGGTTTTTTGGATTTGGAAGAATCATGTACGTGTACATGTATCTCTGTAAACAGGAACAATCCATATCCTACAACATATGATGTTGATTAGCTTCTCTAGTTTTGCATGATGTAAACCATTCAGTCAATGATATAAATTCTAGAACATACTTTATCTTGTTAACTAAATTCAAATTCAAAAAACATTCTACATTTTAATTGGTTTATGATATTAATCAAATGAAATAACTTTTCTAAAAATAAGGACGTTAAATATGATAATATTTTTAAAACTAAATTCTAGTTGAAAATATGGAAAGGGTATATTAGACAATATCTTATTAGTAATTGACTTTAAATTTAACCTAAAGGGGTCTCTTGGAAAGGGATCTTATCATTTGGACTTGTTGATAATAAATAATTATTTTCAAGGTCTTTTGGATCATTTTTCCTTTTATTTATGTTGGATTTGGTGAACCAATTGCGCGCGCCACATAAACTTTCCTAAAGTCCTTGGGATGACACTTCACATTGTTAAGTTTCCAACCTAAAAGCTTAAGCTTGTAGGTGGAGGGCTCAATATAGGTATATGAAGCTATATCAAGCCTTTCATTTAGGCGATGTGGGACAGAATGAATTCCATTCTTCTACACTTCCCTTATGTGCAGGCTTATTTGGGTCTTGTTACGTAGATAATCAATGCTCTAATACCATGTTAAGTTTCTAACCTAAAAGCCTAAGCTTTTAGATGGGGGGGCCCAATATAGGTATATGAAGTTATAACAACTCTTTTTATTTAGGCGATGTGAGATAGAATAAAATCTATTCTTCTACACTCCCTCTCATGTGCAAGCTCGTTTGGGCCTTGTTACATGAATAACTAATGCTTTGATACCATGTTAAGTTTCCAATCCAACCTAAAAGCCTAAACTTGTAAGCGGCGGACCCAATACATGTATAAGAAGTTATAGCAAGCCTTTCATTAATTTAGGCAATGTGGGACATAGTAGATTTTATTCTTCTACACACACCACACAATGAGAGTCATTTTTAGTAAGATCGAGAAATGCTTAACATCTCTAAATCTTATTTTTAAAAGTCATTTTAATTGTTTTAATTTGTATGGCTGATTATAAATCTTATTTTTAAAAATCATTTTATTGGAAGTAACACAACACATTAATAGGTACATTTTATTGGTTTTGTTGCATTGTTTTCAACCTAATATTCCAAAAATGTTAGGTTGATCACAACCTAACAAACATGTTCTATTATGTTGTGATCAACCCAACATTCCTAGAATGTTAGGTTTGAAGAAACACAACAAACCTAGAATATTAGGTTGAAAATCAATTTGTGTGCAAACAACATGCCATGTGCCAATGTAGAGAGAGAGAGAGAGAGAGAGAGAGAGAGAGATTCCGCACAATGTACCCGTGCGAAAATTTAAATGGTATAGATTCTGTACTATATATGAAATGCCACACCAAAGCAGGAGAGAGAGATTTTTTTTTTTTTGGAAAAATTTTATTTATTGATAAACCCTCACTTATGGCGGAGGAATACCGAATTAACAATCCAAGCAACTAAGTGGTTGCAGGAAAGAACAATAAAATTCTCTCAAAAACAAACCAACAAAAACAAAAAAACGAAAAAAATAATGCTCCAAAAAATCTAAATCAGCCTAAGAAGATATAAAAAATGCAAAACAGGCCTAAAAAAAATTAGAAACGAATGGCGGGAAGACCCACCTTATCCACCCGAACAATACCTTTTAAAACTGGGGGAATTTGTTGGTTCGCCTCATAAATAATATTTCTTCCCAATTCACCTTGCTTAGCTAGAAAATCTGCAGCTTGATTCGCTTCTCGAAATTGATGGATCACTCTAACATTAAGCCCCTCCATCTCTGAGATTAACTCATCCCAAAAATCCCATAAGTACCACAGAGAACATCTCCCTGACTGGAACCACTGCACTACAACTTTAGAGTCAATTTCAATGATGATATCGACATAGCGCAACCTTTTACACAACTTCACTCCCTCCAAAAGAGCCTTAAGTTCCACCCCATTATTAGTGCCAAAGCCAAAGTGGCGTGATAAAGCCCCTTTAAAATTTCCCCTATCATCTCTTATGATACCACCACCACCTGAACTTCCGGGATTTCCACGACAACTACCATCACAATTCAATTTTATCCAACCCCTTGGAGGCTTCAACCAATTGACTAATTTTTGTTTTCTTGCTGACATGGCCGGCCTATCCAGTCAAAACTCATCCAATAAGAGAAGGTCATGTTGAGATAGAGGCCGAGAATAATTGATTTTATTTGCAAGCGCTTTGATCCAAAATCTCACCGTCCGCCAAACTTGTTCGTCACTATCTTTTACCCCTTCCATTCTCGCCTTGCAACGTCTTCTCCAGAGACTCCAAATAATCAGGCAAGGAATAATACCAGTGAGAAAGCCTTTTGGCTTTGCCTTTTTTGCACAAATTAACCATGCCGAAAGCCGAGCTTTCAATGATCTCTGCTGCATACAAGGAACTCCTAGAATATCACTAGCTCGAGTCCATACCTCCTCGGCTAATTGACCCGAAGATAAGACATGGTCAATAGTTTCCTGATTTTTTTGGCTACAACAATCACAAGCCGAAGCCAAAGACACTCCTTTCTTTTGCACCTTTGCATCCACACTCAGCCCGTTAAACAAAGCTTTCTATACACAAATAGACACCCTCTTCGGTAAATACCATTCCATAACCAATCATGCCAAGGTAACAAATCACCCTTGTTCCGAATTATCTCCCAGGCCGTGGCTGTTGAAAATTTTCCATTTGTATTTGGTTTCCAAACCCAAATATCCGACCCTTCCTGAATGCGTAACCTAGACTGAATAATTTCTGCTGTAACCGTCTCTCCTACTAGCTCTTTTAACCGATCAACATTCCAACAATTATTATCCCAACAATCTCTGATACAAAGATTAGTGTTCTGAAAATCCGCAGCTCGCACAGATAAAGGGCCAGAGGCCAACCATCGATCATACCAGAAGGAAGAATTACCCCCCCCCCCCCGGCACAATAACTCTGATTGAAGAAAAATTCTCCGGCTGATTGCTCTCCAAAACAATTTCTGCAAGTAAGTTTGGCTGATTGCTCTCCAAAACTCTTTCTCCAAGTAAGTTTTCTATCTTTATTCTTTATTTCTTTGTAAATTATTCTTTATTGCTTTGTAAATTCTATATTTTTCAATCAAGAAATGAGTTAATACTGGTTTTTTAAATATTTCTTTCATAATACTGTGTCCCTCACCACGATGGGGACATATATAGTTGCTGCTATCATGGAAGTAATAAACTAAGCTACACTTTTTTAAATATTTCTTTATGAGATGATCAACCAATTCTTTCTTGGTTTCTCAAAGCTTCTGAGTTTCAAGTAGGGAAACTTTCTTACAGGTGTTCTTTTGTTCTATTAGTAACAAAGTTAAGAACGTACTCTTCAATCTTCTGATAGTCTTCACGAATGGAATGGCATCCAAACTGTAATTAAAAATATATGTGCGAAATATAAATAATTCAAAAAAAATTGAATTTTTTTTTAAATTACTAAAATGAAAGATTTATTAAATTAAGTAAATAAAATGAAAGATTTATTTATTTTTAGAGTTGTATTACCATCAATGTGCCCATTTGAAATGATAAATATTATCCCCTTAGTGTTATGATTGGAAGAAAAATATGATTTGAAATGAATGTCTGTTATCATGGCTTTAGACGTTCCTTGGAACAACAAAATAAATAAAAAAATTAAGAAAGAGATATTAAATAAATTGTAAGTAATCCTATTTAAATAACGGTTAAGATGACTTATTTTTAAGTCCAAAAAATTAGGAGTGTTGGTATGATCACTTAAATTTTAAATAATGGATAAGTAATACTATTTGATTATGATAATAAGCATTTAATTCATCTTAAATTTAAAATAATAGATAAGTAATCCTATTTGATTATGATAACAAGAATTATAAAAATATTAACAAATGTGAATAATAGAGTAATGTGCCACCAACGAGAGCTAGTCTGGTAATCTGGTTGATGGGGAGGGTTTGTATGTAGGATAGTTAGTCTCGTTTTGAGACTGGCCGGTTTCATACTAGCATATATATATATATATATATATATATACGTTTGTTGTAATTAAAATTCTTCTATTGTACCGAAAAAAAATGTACACGTGCCACAATTCAAACGTACGGATTTACCATGAAATTGGAAAAAGAGGCCAGGGCATGGCGAAAACAACTGTCTTCTTACTAATTGGACGACAACTAGCTGCCTACCACATATCCTTTCATCAGGTTCGATTGATCAGAACATATTCTCTTGATGTTGCACTGCACATTAGGCTATTATTCTCTTCACATTAACGCACATTCTCTCTCACACAAACACATATATGCACAGTACGCGAGATGCACACAGGGATGGTACCTACTACAAATTTTACTTCAGGGGGACCGCAATTATCTCTTGAATGTATCTATTCCAATATTTTTGAAGATGCACACAGGGTCAGGGAAATTACTTTTGAAGAAGTATCTATTCCAATATTTTTTTAGAACTATATTCAAACCATGCATTTATGGATCAAAATTTCCATACTAAAAGTTTTTGAGGCAAAAATTAGGGGCTTCGCTACAATGACTTGAGTATTAAAATTTTGCCAACTATATATCCTTTTGGGTCTCAAGTTGTCTAGAAGTGATTATCATCCCATTTATTAAATAAAGTAGAATTTTGAGCTTCAAAAGTAACTTTTAAAAAAGATAATACAAATGAGCCCTTACTATTATGCAACTTGTTACTAATCATGAATGTGGAGAACTAGATTTTCGGTCAACTAGTACGTACCACCCTTATAAATGATATGTTTGGTGTGTTCCCTTCCTTTATTCTTTCATTTACATGGCTGAACTGGTCGGACCTGTAGTTGACCCGGTTGGATTCTGAGTTGTGGAGCTGAATGCGGATCTACGTTCCTGTGCGGAACTGCGCCCCGGTGTGGAGCTCTTTGAGAAGGCTCCGATGCCAAAATTAGTATATGGCATAATTTATCAAATGATGAGGTTGTGTGAGAGACCGTACCTTATTTTATGGAGGAAACCTCCTTAAATAGGTGAGATATTTTGTGGAGCAAGTCATAAAAGTCTTCAGTGCCGGCTACCTTTATGTCCATCTAGCCTTAAATGCTTTGTCTTCCCAACAAAGTTTTGTTAGGGAAGAAAAGCTTTATTGGGAGAAATAAAAGTTACATTGTCTTTGTGTGTAGCACAAGCAAAGATGCTTGTGGGGCCTGACAACGTGAAAAAAATATGGGTGGAAAAGTTAGTGCAGTGGGGATTACTGCAGTAGGGATGCAGTGTTGAATGATTGTTTCTTTTTGGGTTATATGGCCATCATTTTGGTTTGATAAAGATATGGGTGAAATTGTTATTTAGATGGATTTTAATTTTGGTTTAATTCAGATGTTATGTATGGAACTATTGTTGATGGAAAGAACTATTTGGGAAAGTATGTATGGAACTATTGTATGGCGCTTGATATGGCAAGTTTCAGAAGAAAATATTTTGTTGTTGTTATCATCCACAGTTATGTTAATTTTTAGTGACTTTCTGGAGTTTGCATTCAGACACTTTCTAGATTTATTTAGACACTTTCTGGATTTGTTTATATCATTTCCATATTAGGGGAGTGGTGGACATCAATCCGGTTTAGCACCTTGACATGGTTGCCAGCTAAACCAAATTCAAGAAATGAGAAATATGCTCTTCAGGATTGTTGCTTTTGCTTTAATTTGGCTAATCCGAATGAACATGACTCTTTCTCCAATACAAATAGGACTTGAATGGGTTGGAAACTTATAAATTCACGGCATTGGTCATTCAATCACCCAATAACGAGAATAACTCAATCATAGCAGACGCCAGCAGATCTGCCTGTCGGCAAAATCTCTTTGCCATTCAAATTCTGTAAAAAATATGTTCTGCAAATTATTAATAAGAAGTAAAAATTAATCTTTATTTTAATTTGACAATTCAAATCCTGCAAGAAATATATTCTACAAGATAGAAATAGCTTGAATCTCTTCCAGAAAGATATTTTTAGTGACTTTTTCTGTAGTTATGTTCAGTCGTTTTCCTTTTATTATGACTTGTGTCCAGTCACTTTACATTTCAAAATCCTTCATTTCTACAAAATGGACTAATTAGAATTTTAATCAAGGACCATTTCATATCATTAAATATTGAGTGACCCACATGCATGCCTCTGAGGACTTTTTTTTTTTCAAAGGCTTATGAGGTGCTTGGCCTACAAAATGATAGTGTTAATATGCATATTCCTTGGACCTTTTCTTTCATTAATCATGCTTTTTCCTCTTTATCTTCTTTAATAATAGTTTGAAAGCTCATCTTTATTCCACTTAGAACACAGCCTGAGGTATTGATTAATGCCATCTCTTCCGAGTGGTCCATGACAAGATACAACCCATCTTGCGACCTAACTCACATAATTATAATCCCCATTAACGAGACTTGTGGCTTATTTCTGCAGTTCCCATATACAATGATTAATTTATGCAAAGTGCAAACAAAATCTATTACTAAAAATAATTATCCTTCCTATTACTGTTCTTTATGTGTACGTGGCATTTATGTTAAGTCAATATTAAGTAATTTTTTTTTTTGGATAAAAAGTAAAATAAGTTTGAACTAGCTCATAGTTGCTTTAATTTAAGCCATTAATTTCCAAATAATGATCTTGTTCATGTGATATTTTGTGATCATTAGCAAAGGGGTAAAATTGAAAAATTACAGAAAATTTCATTCCATTCCTGTCGTTGCCAAACACATGAAATGGAATTGACAGTCATTCCGACCCCTAATTCCAGTCAGTACGTATCCAAACGTTTCATATGAAATAAATTTCTGATTCCATTCCATGCGAGCTTGGGAATGGAATCGAATTCCATTTCGACCTGTTTGATTCCCTCGATCCAAATGGGGTCTTGGTGTGTTATGGGTGGGGAAAATGGTTGCCACAATAAATATTATAATTACAATAAATATTATAATTATAAATTAAAAGCAGACATAATTTATATTTCGTGCTCACACTTCACGTAAACCCCGATATAATCATGGGTAAAATAAAATAAAAAAATTAAAGGTTCAGACTTCATCTCCATTCCAGTTATATTTCATCTTGGGACCAGTAGGCCCCTCCTCTCCTAATACTTCATCTGGTGGATTATTCACAAATTTTTCAAATGCACTCTTGAGCTTCCCAGGCAATAATTTCTTCATCATCTTCCTGACCTTGGCTGCAAGGTCATAACTAATTTTTGGACCCCATTTCCTAAAGTAGTTGAGCCATGGTGGTTCCGCAATTGTCGAGCCTAAGTACTCAGCTGCAACTACCGAATACATCACTCCAGTGTCCATCACCATCTTACGCTTGGCAGTATCGTTCCTTATTCCTATTCCTCCATTTCCTTGTAAAACAAGTCCTGGCTTCGGATACAATGCATGGCCGTGCAAGGATGCATAGGCCACGGCTTTGTTCCCACTTTCGAACTCAAGCTCTGATGCATTCACCCATGTTCTTCCACTGTGCTCCGAGAAATACATATATACTCCACAGCTGCCCATTGAAATTGCTGATCCTTAGAGTCATGTGCTCCCAATCACCAACATGTTCCCCTATCCTCCCCAGTGAAACATTCGTAACCTTAATTTTAGCCCTTGCATGCCCATTAAAAGGGTAGAACACCCAAATAGCTACGTCGGTGAATGTTGCGCCTAGCATGGGCTTTACATGAAAATAAGCCCCGGAGGTGTGCAAATCTCCTTTCTTAACAGTCTCTTTGGCCCCTTTATCATTGGGAAGGTCCAACCAATAGGCACCATCATTTGAACCGTCTTGGGGAAGGTTGGAGCCCGTGGATTCAATTTTGACGGGTGCAGACTCTTCACCTTTCTTATATAGGAGGGCCCCATTGTTGAAAAACCAGCTCACTGAAGAGGGTAGGTATTTTTCATCGGGATGGAAGTAAACCCATGGAGAGTAGGCTTGAATTAATTCCTCGATTTGGCTAGGATTAGGCATTGAAGAGGTAAAATTAGAGCTTACATTTTTCAAACATGCTAGAGACAAATGGGAGGAAGGTGGACCATTTTGGGCTAGAAATGTACCCACACACACTCCTGGAGCTTGGGTCCCTCTATTGCTTGGTCTCAAACCTACCACGCTGAACCCATTTACATCGCTCTCCTTACCTTGTCCCCAAATCCACTTGTCGATCTCACATTGGTCTGTGATGTCGGAACGGACACACATGATTTTGTCGAGAGAAGGCTTCTCTGGTGTAATCGTGACAACATGGCCAACGGCCTTATAGCCATCAGGCGGTGTAGGTAACCAGACATAGGCATTGCCATCTTGCTTAATTTTCAAAGACTCGTTACTCCAAACAAGAGAGTAATCAATGGGCCTTTTAAGAGCTGCAGCTGAGGGGTTAGTGGGAGTGGAGTCATCTTTGCCGATAAGAACCCATCCAAAAAGAGGCTTGTTGTTGGGTTGGCTGTAGCAACCAAGCATGAAGAATCCCTGTGGTATTGGGGAAGGTTCTAAAAACGTTGCCCCGAGGTTATCCGGTCCCCCTTCATGGGTAGCCCAAACTTTAGTAAAAGAAGATATTTGAGACACTTGTAATCCTCCAAGATCGATGCTTTCACTCGCAAATCCTCCACCTGCGCAATTACAAGTCAAAACAGTTTTAACCCGGACAGCTTAGAGAATATCAAATGAGGAAAAAAGAGGAAAGACAGAAAAGTTGTAATGGAAAAGAAAGGAACCTGGTGGAAAAGTTGGAATTGGAAAAGGAAGCTTGAACTTGGTTTGAATGGGAAAAGTTATGGTGTTCTTTGAAAGATTTTCCATTGCGGACGAAAACTGCAAGAAGAATAAGGAGAGGGCAGGGAAAGAAGCATATTATGTTTGCGGGCCTGAAAAATGTTGTAATATACATAGAAGGGGCTGTCAAAACAAGGATTCTGGATGGACATGCCCTTTTAAAGTGAAGGCGGCCATAACTTCTCTTTTACACTACTGTCTGTCATCTGTGTTTAATTTCTTGTTGACTGCTCGTTTAGGTCATTAGTCCATATACCGTGTTTAGTGGCATTGACTATTAAAATGACGTGACGTGACCCCTTGTCTTCTTAATTCGGTTATTTTGAAAAGTGTAAAATGCACGGAACTTCCATGTGGTTTGGCTTAAATGCACCTACCACTTCTGAATTTCAACAAATTTCAATCCGTTTCTTGAGATTTGATATTTTTTGCAGACTCCCCCTCTGTTACACTCTCCGTTAGAAAAGTAACGGAAGATGCTGTCATCATCTTCTAATTTTCTGAAAATGCCAATTCTGCCCTTACTGCTGTTTAGGACATGTAAAATTATCAAAATGTCATATTTTTTTTTTCTATTGACCACAAGCATTAATTGAAGTTAAATGACCACACAACCCTTGTTAAATTAATAAAAAGACATTTATGCCTTCATTAAATTAACAACTATACTTACAACTACCTCTTATTTTTTTTAACTGAGTTAAACTCGAGTCTTATTTTTTGAACTCATTAATTTATCAAACCATATATAGAATCAAGCTCAATTTAGTATTAAATATCTTGATATACTCACTAATAGTTTAAATAACCAAATTACTTGAGATCTAGTCAATGGAAGGCATGTTCATACTCGCTGATAAGATAAACGGATCAAGCTCAAATTTTTTTAATTTGAACTCTCTAATTTATCTACTGCTCAATTCAGCTTGTCTGATTTACAATCCTAGAACCAACTAGTAGGGTTGAATACCCAACATGACGGCAATGTGAAAGAAATATTTGTATTAACTTATTAAAAAATATTATTGTAATATATTTACTTTCCTAAGTTAGTGTA
>JAESVK010000474.1:124817-153769 GCA_017140935.1 Hamamelis virginiana | reverse complement strand
TATTAAAAAATATTATTGTAATATATTTACTTTCCTAAGTTAGTGTAAATCAAATCCCACTAATAGTGGATCACGGCTTCTAAGCCTTAGAAATAGGTCTGATTATATGGTGTAAATATATGTATATATATTGTGCTCTGTTA
Source organism: Hamamelis virginiana (assembly GCA_017140935.1). Lineage (NCBI taxonomy): Eukaryota > Viridiplantae > Streptophyta > Magnoliopsida > Saxifragales > Hamamelidaceae > Hamamelis > Hamamelis virginiana. Next base: position 153,626 of record JAESVK010000474.1, on the reverse strand, counting down.
ATGAAATACCGGCAGAAAACTATTCAACCAAATTCTCCATTGTTTATCATTCAAAAAAAGCTTCCAGCCTATTTTCTTAACTGTTTATAATTTTGCAATTACTCAAAAATCAAAATTGCCTTAGATGGACCGCCATTTCCCTTGTTTTTATTCTAAACACAATATTACGAAGGCAATCCATGTTCCAGCAGTGAGCAGCCCTTGAAAAATTCTGCATTTTATTGCCATGCATGTGGAATGAAACTGTCCCTTTTATTTCAAGTGAAAGACTCCACAGTCCACAGTCCAAAGGTACAATATCATGATAAAGCAAGGATTATAGACATTGCAGGAAATAGAACACAAACGATGTGAGCACTGGAAATATTAGGCCCCAGTGACAATGGACTGGGAAGGACTTATGGTACAAGAAAACTAAGAAAACATCTTACAGTTTACAACTTTGTTACATAATAATATCATTAAGCAAACACAACACTGCAATCTTTCTCTTATTTTCAACAACAATATGCATTTCCAGACTACCAATTAAAGCTAATGGACTCGAAATGCAGGTTAGATGCCAAACCAAATGAACAAATTTTTGCAACCTTATGTCGCATATTCCTTGGGCCACAAACTAAGACTCCAACGTCTTATTCTTTGCGTTCGAATAGTAGTTCTGTAAACACTAAAAGGCAGAGTCATTTTTCTCTAAGCATGCTAATCTTAAGGTCCATTTATTGTAATTATGGCCTTGTGGGGGAATTTGGAACAGTTTATAGCTCACAATCATCTCCACTAGAGGTGCGAGTTGGTCCGGTGCAATCTAAGAATCAAACTGACCCAACTCCCTTTAGGTTGGTTCGGTTCAGTTATTAAATCAAACCGTGAAGACCTCTTGAACCCATATATTGGAGAGAAAAAATTAGATGATGCACAACAACAATTACTTAAAAAACCATTGAAATAGTCAACAACCTATTCTTGAGATAAACACATAAAACCATGGAACCAAGTTCAAAATAACCATATCCTATAGTCAAAACACATCATCAATTAGTCGTTACCATCAAAGTTGGAATGCATACCAAATTAAATAAATCATTTGCATCCACTTCCCAATTTACCAAAATAGAAAAACCAAAAATCCAATTAAATGTTCCAATGCGACATGCACTTAATTGGGTTGGAGTATATCACTGTATTCTAAGCCAAAAAAACTTCCTAGAACAGTGAATCGCCCAATGGCACCTGAAACATTAAATTCAAGTAACATATTATAAATGTGTACCATATGCTCATTGAAATTAGTACATGGGTATTCTAAGTTTTGCATTCAAAAAAAAAAAAAAAAAAAAAAACCTAAATATGGAAATATATTACAAAAGTTATATTAAACTTACCTTAAAAGTCAACCTAACCAATAACAGTCTCAGAACTCACAGGATTGGTCCCACCATTTCTAGCATCATCCCTACCTCCACTTTTGCTTCCCTACATTTCAACCATTATACATTACTATGCCATGTAATTAAAAAAATATTGGATCACTAAATAATGAATTTACACATTGAAAAACTTACCTTTGAAGAACTCGATGACTGTTTACGTTTGACAGGTTCATGCCGACCTGTTCTTTTGTTATGCCCAAACTCCTTACAAATAGTGTACATGATAGTGCTAGATCTTTTTGTCTGGCTCACTGGGGCTGGCTCATCAGCCTCCCTTCTTCTAGCCATTTTAGGCCGGCCTTCCAGGCAATCTATGCATGCTCGGAGGTTGAACTGGATCATGCTGCACATGTGTCCATAATTTCTCGTCCATGACAGGATGAATCCTGCCTTCGTGTGCCCTCAAGTATGCATCTTTCGTGAAATATTGATCCACATACAATTGAGGGTCCTCTCTCCTATAGCAAATGCATGCAACTGCATGCTTACAAGGCAAACTAGAAATCTGCCATGCAACACAGTTGCATGTCCTTCTCTCTAAGGCCACCACATATTTGCCTTGGTGATCCATCACTTCATATTCCGCACCACCTGCAAAAAGAATAGTGCATTGTCTCGCTTCCTTTCTTATTGAGTCAAGCCTACTTTTGACCTTAGGTGTGGCAATAGTTGTCCATGCATGCGCCTTGGCAAGCCTCTTTTGAAGCCTTGTCATCAACTTCATTCGGATATGCTCCAACAAGGTTAGAACTGGCTTTGCCCTATAATCCCTAAGCCACCCAGTGAAAGACTCTGTCAGGTTGTTAGTAACGTGTTCAGACTTCACCCTTTCATCAAATGCATGTCTTGCCCACGTTGTGACAGGGACCTTCTTCAACCATACATATGCTTCACTCTTTATGGACTTAATGATCTCCGTTTCATCATTGAACATCTGAACATTATAAGCTCTAACAACCTTCAAAAAATGCCTCCTTAGTGCTATCCCAGGGAACTTCGCTTTAAAGTTATTGTACAAGTGCCTTGCGCAGTACCTTCTACGAAAATATTCCAAGTCTTGATACATTTCAAAAAGTTTATATCAATCAGGCTGAAAGTCTAGAAACCACAATAAAACATTCCAAGTCTTCTACGAACATTTCATAAAGCATATGCCCTGTACAGAATGAAGATGCAAGAAAAATTTGTATCACTTGAATACTGCCATCAATGAGAAAAAGAAAACTACAATTTTTTTTTTAAAAAAAGCACACAAAAAATGCAACAAAGGATGCAAAAGTGAACATAATGAAACAAATGATTAGCTGAAAATTAGCTGAAAATGATCCTTTACATGAAAACTTCAGAGAGGTTACAGTCAATCGCCGAGACAACGTTTAGCAGTTACGTGACTGGAAAATTTCTTTTCCCTAATTATGAAATATAATGTTTCTAGTAACAATATCGTCAGGGAACAAGGGAGATTATTCCTTGTTAATGATCAAGATTAATATATTTATAAAATCGCGTATTTGTTAATCTCAATTCAATTGCGAGTGGTGAACACGGGTGTCGAACCACTGGGAAATATGTAGGTTTAAAATGAAAAACTATTAGAATTAATTAAAGGGAAAGAATAGTGTCAATTTAATTTGGTGGTGAAAAGAGCTTCAATTGGGTTGAAGCAAAAATGTTAAATTTAATTAAGCTGATTAAAAACGCGATTAATTTAATGGAATGAGAGGAACTTGGGTGAGAAGTCCATTGAATATCAAATATGCAATTTAGTTATAAAATCCACGATATAGTAATTATGTATGGTGGTTCATCCAACTACAAGAAGGAATTCCCAAAAAGATGACGAATAACAGGACCGGGAGGTTTATCCTTGAAAAGGAATGGAATATCACTATCTATCCTAAATGGGGATAAAGCATGCTAGTTTGTTATTCATCCCAGTAAGTACCATTGCATAATTATATAATTGCAATCACAGATATACAATTATATTATATTATATTTAGCGATAGTGTGCGGTAAACCTTCACAACTATGCAATCACATAATACAAATAAAGGGATGTTTATAAAATAGAATTGCATAAAGAATCCAACTTCATCCTCACCCAAGCTTGGAGTATTAGCTACACATCAATGGAGGAAAATATCCTTTATCCATGACAAGCTCTAAGGGGTTACGAGATGGAAAAAGTAAGATTAATGCAGGAAGTAAATAACTGAAGAAATAAAGAAAAAGTGACTGAAAGAAATAAAGAAAATGACGTAAGTAAATAAAGAAAATGGCTTAAATAAATAGAGAAAATGGATTAAGTAAATAAAGAAAAGTGCTTAAGTAAATAAAGAAAATGACAGTAAAAGTAAAGAAAAATTCTCAAGTGAGAATTGAGCCATGTATTAAAAGGGAAAATTGCAGAAATTAAAGACTGAATAAGTGAAGAACAATTCTCAAATGAGAATTGAGCCATGCATTAAAGAAAAATTGCAGTAAAGCAGAAAAATGCTGAAAAAGTAAATGACCGAATAAAAAGCAGAATTGAACTGTAAGATGAAGTCTATTAAAAATGACAGAGTAATGATTCAGAGCAAAAGTCATGAACCCTCTTTAAGTTACCCATACACGTGTATATATAGAATAGAATTGCAAAAGACGAAAATGCCCTTAAAATATTTTAAAATATCTAAAACAGCCCACAGCCACCTCGGTTCTATCGATAGCGAAGTTTGGCTATCGATAGTCATGTTGGCTCTTTGCTTAGAAATTACAGAAATTCTTCTGCAGCCTTTCGCACTTCATTGCCTATCGCTGGACCTTTATGACACTTTTTACTTGTGAAGATAATCAAGACTTCATGGGTGACGGCTTCGTATAATCTGCACAGTTTTCTTGTAAAAGAGAGTTTAACCAAATTATACAGATTTTATACAAAACAAGATATTATTACGCAACTATTTATATAAGAGAACACAGTAATACCATAAATTGAAAGCATGATTGTGATACAATCACACTCCCCAACTTAGGTTTTGCTAGTCTCTTAGCAAATAGCTATACTCTAAAGACGACAAACTGAAACTAAAAATTGAAAAGCCACTTTCGTAGGGAATCGCGATTGCATTTAGCGTATGCAACAAGCCTTTTAAACCACTAAGTTACCCCTAGTGGACGAGTCCAGTCTCGTGAGGGTTTGCAGAAATGGTACCCACAAACATGAAAGAATAAAAGAATCATGGGATAAAGAATTTAAAGAATAAACAATACTATGTATACAATAAGAGTTTCATCTACAGATATATCAACAACATATTTGAAAATTTTAAACACAGAAAATGCTATCTTTAACAGGTAATTAGCAAGTGTTCAACGTGTAGTGAAGGTGAACTTGATAGAATCAAAATAAACGCAATAAGAGTACGAGTATTAACCCTAAATAAGTTTCAACTTCAAGTCCTGACTGGTGGTCACTCGCAAAAGATGTTCGCTCTGAAAAGGTTAGTAACCCAGAGTTCCAATTGGATATATACAAGTATAATATTCATACATTAAGCTCTATAAATGACCAATGGAAGATGAAACAACGAAGTTATATATGCATAGATGTGCAGTTCATTCATAAATAAAATTTAAATAAACAAGTAATCACAAGAGAATAGTGCACATAATTTTGAAATAAAAAAGGACTTTATAGGATTGTAATGTATTTGGTTTGTAACAAAAGAAGTTTTGAGACTGCAAAATTAGGATGGTTCATAATATGTTCAAGGTTACTACCCTAAACCATCCTAAATACCCTATACTAACCCCGTAACAACTTAAAATTCTAACAAAAAAGATAACTATAACTCAAAAAGAACAACCCAGACTCAAGATTGAGCATCATCCCGCATCTCAACATCTGCCCTCATCTCTGCCTCGCACTGACCGTGGGCCTCATCAGATAACTGATCATCCCTAGGTGGGATGTCAACTCCAGCAGCGGTCTGTGGCTCATCAAATAATGCTCGGTCGGCCTCAAAAATCGGCTCGCCGTCCATACGTCTCCACATAACTCCGAGCTGTGCAGACTGTCTCTCCAGCTGAGTAAACTGTAACTGCTGAGTCTCCATAACTAATCTCAGCCCCTCTAAGACCTGAAGTAACAAGTCCTGAGAACTGGCAGATGATGTAGCTGGCGGAGCAGGTGTAGCAGAAGTCGGAGCTGGAGTAGTTGATGGCTGAGTGGTAGAAGCTGGAGCAGGCTCTGATGGGTCAACAGACTCTGTACGTGGTTTCTTCGGCCGAGCTGCCATACTCCTAGCAATAGTGGTGGGAGTGATAGGTCCCTCACCCCACCTGAGCGGCTCATCAGACTCAACACCCGCACCCAAAACAAACTCTGTATTCATCTGGGGGTACGGCATATTGTTGCGCGGCTGTGTAAAAATAAAAGTGAGGATCTCGCTGAAAATCAGTAAAGCGATGTCCATCTCATGGTCGCTGGGAAACTTTAATAACAGCCGCATAGACTCCACGGGGATCTGAGAATCAGTGCCCCTCGCTCTCAAATTGCAGTAAAGCAGCTTATTCATTGTTGCATAGGATGGGTGCATGTTCCCGGTCGTGAAATGAAATCCGTCAAATAGAGCGCGGTCCAAACACACCATATCTGCACACTGACTCTCTGTCAGCTCCAAATAACTACTCTCAACCTCGGTAGTCATCGGACGCTCACATCCCAAGTAGGTAGCGATGTCGTTCGGGGTAATCTCAATAATGCAGCCTCCGACTTCGGCTCTAAGCATCTGGTGCTGATCCTCTGCCATGTGAGCGGATGTGTAAAACTGTCGAACTACATTGGCCATGTAGCCTGCGCCCTTCTTCAGCCAGGTGCTGAGGTGCCTATCCTGAAGTGTCTCGACAAGCAAGCCTTTATGTTTGAAGGATTTTGGGTCGACATAGCGCTCGACATTAAAATTTTTCGCTGCGAGAACTGCAGGCCATGGCTTCGGAGCACGACGGGTAGGTAATTTCTTCGGTCCTCCCTCGGTCTGCGTAAAACCCTCAAAATCTCGAGTCATGCGAGGCTCGTCGGTCTCGCCAATTTCAGGGTGCTCAGAATCAAACACCTCCTCGACATAATGTGAACTCGTCGGAGGCGCACTCGCTGGTGGTTGAGTAGACGACTGACCTTTAACAGTAGGTCTCTGCACGGGTGCTGGTGGCATATCGGACTCAGAACTGTCCGAAGAATCAGGCGCTGTACGCTGGGCCTTGTCTCTGCCAGTGGCTGTAGACCGCCTCGATCTCTGTGATGGCAGAGCAGACTCCTGAAATGCCACGCCCTTCTCTCGGGGCTTACTAGTCGTCTTGAGAAGAACCATGGCTCTGTACAAAAATTCACACACATACCCACTACAGCAGACACAACCACAGTCAGTAGTAAGTACAACTGGCAGTAATAATCACAACACTTTCCAAGTAGCACCAAATGAACACAACAATAGCAAGTGGTCACACATAATCTATCCTAAGAAACCCAACCACAATTCAGTAATAGCCTATCATCCAGGCACCACCTCAACTTCCCACCAGTGAATCCAAATTTACAATCCATTCCTAATATAACACCCACAATAAACACACCCAAGTATGCATAATCCAACTAATTACCCCAACCCAAGTGTGATAATTCGTGAAAATTAAAACAGGGAATTAAAACTTACATGTTGAAAGTTTAGAACGGCGACACGAAGTGGGTTGACCGGAAAAAGAAGCTCGCCTGACTGTGCTTGAAATGGTGAATGGCGAATATAGATAATGAAGAAAAAGCTCGTTTCGATCGGTCAGAAGTGTGAAGAATGTCGCGAGGATCGCAAGTAAGGTGAGCTTGACCGAAATGGAGGCTTGAGATGGTCGGAAAGTGAGATTGAAGGTGGAAGGTCAATGGAGTTTTCCGGCGAGTTATGGGTGAAAAATGGCTGAAAATGGGTCGGGGAAGATAGTTGAAGTCGAAGTTACGACTTCTCTATCGATAGCGAGACATCGCTATCGATAGCCAAAGAGGTTCTGCCGCTAAGTGGTTTTTTTATTTTTTTGAATTTGAACTGGCTATCGATACTGTCTATCGATAGCGATGCTGGTTTTTTGAAATTTTTGAATATTTTTTTTCTAAACATATTCTGACAACTTAATACAAATAACTGTACAAGAGACACCTCGTTACCCACGGCTGCTAAGTTATCAAAAAATTTGGCACTTTTTAGGCTCAATTAGGGTACTACGGGGGGTCCTATACTCTAGCAATAATATACAAGGCACAAGGACTCGAAAAAGGCCCTTAAATCATTTTTCAAAGATTGCACAATATTTTCGACTAATTAGCAAGTTATTTGCATTCTAAAATACTCACGAATTAAGCATTTACGAAAGATATAACAAATAAGTAATAACCAAGAACTGAACTGAAATGATGAATAATTGAGTTCCAAAAAATGATCGAATAGTTCAAAATTTGCATTATTTGTCACCAGTCTCCACTTTATAAACAGGTTTTTAACAAGTGTTCCAATTGCAAAATACGAAGATTAAACCAAGTTCGTGCATGTGTAAGAGTTGAATACAGGCTAATCACAGTAAAGTTACATTTAATGTATCGAAAATAGACAAATAGATATGATATAAATGAAGGGATAAAACTCACAGTTACAACGTATTTATTTATCAAAATTTATACAATCAATAACTATACAAACCAATAGTAGAATATGTGCAAAAGAAAAAGAAACAAAAAAAATCATTATATATGCAAAAAAAATTTAAATGAATAAATAAATCAAAACAGAAAATAAAATATATAGCCCTTACCCAACTAGAAGTAGACATTGTCCTCAATGTTGCAAGGATGTCATGACCAGAATAACCTGTAAGTATAAGGGAAATGGGTGGGGGGGGGGAAAACTAAGTTTAATGTCTAAAGCCAGACGTGAAATTCCACTCTAGTCAAAATGATAGGTTGGGTCTTCCAAACTGACATACTCAACTTCCAAACCATCCCTAATGCCCTCACTATAGGCTATACCCTCAATAAACGGCTTAAGCCTTTGTCTATTCACAGAGAAGGACAAACCAGTTCGAGGATTTCTAATTTCAACAGCACCATGAGGAGCAACTCTGGTCACCACAAAGGGTCCATCCCAGCGAGATCTAAGCTTGCTAGGAAATAACCTCAATTTGGAGTTAAACAGCCACACCTTCTGATTAGGTTCAAAAGATTTTCTATTGATGTGTCTGTTATGAAACTCTTTCGTTTTGGCTTTAGAGATTTTAGAACTTTCGTAAGCCTCGTTCCTAATCTCTTCGAGCTCATTTAGTTGAAGCTTGCGGTGAGATCCCGCTTTCTTCATTTCAAAATTAAATTTCCTAATGGCCCAAAGTGCTTTGTGTTCTAGCTCGACAGGGAGGTGATAAGGTTTGCCATAGACTAAACGGTACAGAGACATACCAATTGGGGTTTTAAATGCAGTCCTATAGGCCTACAATGAGTCAGTTAGGCGCAATGACCAATCCTTATGATCGGGCCTGACAGTTTTTTCGAGGATATGCTTAATTTCTCTATTCGATACCTCCACTTGTCCGCTAGTCTGAGGATGATACGGGGTTGCAACCTTGTGAGTGATGGAATATTTAGCTACTAAAGTTGCAAAGGGTCGATTATTAAAATGTGACCCTTCATCACTGATGATGGCCCTTGGAAACCCAAACCTAGAGAAAATGTTCTCTTGGAGGAATTTCAAAACCACCTTGTGGTCATTAGTCCTAGTGGCTACTGCTTCTACCCATTTAGATACGTAATCTACAGCCACTAGGATATATTCGAACCCATGCGAATTAGGAAAAGGTCCCATGAAGTTGATGCCCCAAACATCAAAAATTTCGACGATTAAAATAGGGTTAAGAGGCATCATATCCCTTCTAGACATAGAACCCATTCTCTGACAATTTTGGCAGGACTTGCAAAAGTCCAAAGCATCTTTAAATAGAGTGGGCCAGTAGAACCCACACTGCAAGACTTTAGCGGCAGTCTTTTTCCCGCTAAAGTGTCCTCCACATGCTAAAGTGTGGTAGAACTTCAAAACGTCTTGCATCTCACCTTCCGGGATACACCTACGTATTACCTGATCAGTACAGTACCTAAACAGAAGAGGATCTTCCCAATAATAAAATTTTATCTGAGAAAAGAACCGATCCTTTTCCTGTTTTGACCAAAGAGATGGTACAAGGCCAGAGGCATGATAATTCACGATATGAACATACCAAGGTAAAATAGAATGAGTGACGGCAAAAAGCTGCTCATCAGGGAAAGAATCCTTAATAGGCATGGGGTCACTCTCTTCTTCAACTACTAACCTGGAAAGGTTGTCTGCAACGACATTCTCAGACCCTTTTTTATCCCTGATCTCAAAATCAAATTCTTGCAGTAAGAGAATCCACCTAATCAATTTAGGCTTCGTCTCTTTTTTAGAGAGCAGGTACCGCAAAGCTGCGTGATCTGAGTACACTATGGTCTTCGATCCCCAAAGATAGGATCGGAATTTGTCAAGTGCAAATACTACGGCAAGCATTTCTTTTTCAGTCGTAGTGTAATTCAACTGAGCATCATTTAAGGTTTTACTTGCATAATATGTAACATAAGGGGCCTTATCTATCCTCTGACCTAACACTGCCCCTACAGCAAAATCGGAGGCATCACACATCAGCTCAAAAGGAAGTGACCAATCAGGAGCTCGCATGATAGGTGCCGAGGTCAACATTAAACGCAACTTATTGAAAGACTCTAAACAGGCTTTATCAAAATTAAAATCCACATCTTTAGCAAGCAGATTACACAATGGTTTTGCTATTTTGCTAAAGTCTTTAATAAAACGCCTGTAAAATCCTGCATGTCCAAGAAAGGACCGGATTTGTCTAACAGTAGTGGGAGAAGGTAATTTGGCACTTAAGTCAACTTTAGCTTTGTCAACCTCTATCCCCCTACTAGAAACTATGTGCCCAAGCACGATGCCCTCACGAACTATAAAATGGCTCTTCTCCCAGCTTAGTACAAGATTAGTCTCATAGCATCTCTTAAGGACTTTTGAGAGATTAGAAAGACATTCATCAAAAGAAGGACCGAAGACTGAAAAGTCATCCATAAACACTTCCAAATATTCTCCTATCATGTCAGAAAAAATAGATGTCATGCATCTTTGGAAAGTGCTCGGGGCATTGCATAGGCCAAAAAACATACGCCTAAATGCAAATGTCCCAAATGGACAGGTGAATGTAGTCTTCTACTGATCCTCAGGGTAAACCGCTATTTGGTTATACCCAGAATAGCCATCTAAGAAGCAATAAAAACTTTGCCCAGATAACCTCTCTAGAATTTGGTCAATGTAAGGCAGTGGGAAGTGGTCTTTCCTGGTCTTGGAATTCAACTTTCTATAGTCTATACAGACTCTCCAACCAGTGGTAGCTCTTATAGGGACTAGAATACCCTCTTCATTAGCTATCACTGTAATCCCAGACTTTTTAGGAACCAACTGAGTAGGGGAAACCCACTCACTATCAGAAATTGGGTAAATGATACCTGCATCCAATAATTTCAACACTTCCTTTTTAACTACCTCTTTCATATTTGGGTTTAACTTACGTTGGGCATCCCTTGAAGGATTTGCACCTTCCTCAAGATGGATGCGGTGCTGGCAGATTGATGGGTCTATACCCTTTAAATCAGCAACCGACCATCCTATGGCTAATCTGTGCTCTTTCAAAACTGATAACAGCTTACCTTCCTGTTCTAAATTCAGAGTAGATGATATTATAAGAGGCAAAGTGTCACTACTACCCAAAAAAGCATACTTGAGATTAGCAGGCAAAGGCTTTAACTCAAGTTGCGGTGGAAACTCAAAAGACGTGGGGGATGAGATACTAGCAATGGACGAAAGTGGCTCGACCCTAGGTCTCCAAGGCAATTTCCCTGTAGAGGAGGTAGAATCTAAGACAAGATTCACCTCCATGAATGAATGCTCCAGGTCATGGTCCTCGAACCCAAAGTAATTAAGGCAAGTTTCTAACGGGTCCTTAGACAGAAGATAATGTGTAGCTTCCTCTACCACCTTATTTATGATATCAACAAAAGAATAATTCTCAAAGTTATGAGGTTGATTAGTTGCACTGTAAACTTGCAGCCTGGTTTTCATGTTTCTAAATGACATCTTTATTATGCCAGTCCTACAGTGAAGGACTGCATTTGCAGTTGCCAAAAGAGGTCTTCCTATTATGACAGGGATTTAAGGCCTATTAATATCAACGGGCTCCATATCTAAGACGATAAAATCTGCAGGAAAGACAAAAGAGTCTATCTTTACTAGAACATCCTGCAGTATCCCTCTAGGTACTTTAGTGGACCTATCTGCAAATTGAAGAATAGTAGGTGTGGTTTGGAGTGTTCCAAGCTCCATTTTGGCGTAAACTGAATACGGAATTATATTCACACTTGCGCCAAAATCAATTAACGCTCTATCAATGTAATGACTTCCTAAGAAGCAAGGTATGGTTAGCGTTCCAGGATCTTTTCTCTTAATTGGAGCTTGGAATTGGCACACAGCACTAGCTATGTCCACAGGAGTTATGGTTTTGGACAAATGAATATGCTCATTGCGTTGCTGTGTGCACATTTCCTTAAAAAATTTAGCATAGGAAGGAATCTGTTTGATGGCATCTAATAGAGGTAGATTTATATGAACACTTTTAAATACCTCTAACATATCTGACATGCTAGTCCCTTTCTTAGCTCTCCTCTCAGGTGCTACAAGTGCAGATGGAAATGGGGCTTTTGGCACATAAGATACCAATGGATCGTCTAAAGCTGCGGGAAAGTTTTCCCTCGAAGCTTCTGACTCTTTCTCTTTTGCAGGTTCTTTTTTTTTCTCTCTCTCTCTTTCTCCCCAACTTTATTGTCTACCACCTTCCCACTTCTCAAAACTGTAACAGCCTTCACATCCTCATTACATTGAGGGTTCTGAGAAGTAGAACTCTTAGCTACAAAAGCCCCCTTCGGATTTGCAACAGCCTGACTCGGAAATTTTTCCTCCTCTTTGCGACTAAAAGAAGCAGCTAGTTGGCCCATTTGGGTCTCTAATTTGGAGATTGATTGGGAATGGGAATGAGTGAGTTGTACAGAAGCCTCTAGACTTTTCAGGGTAGCTAAGACTTGTTCCTCAAAACCAGACGGTCTTAGAGGTTGTGGTGGTTGTTGAGTCACAGCTTGACTCTGATAATGGGGTGGAGGTGCTTGAGGAGCACCATAGCTTGGGTACTGGGGTTGCATATGTTGTGGTCTATAGGGCTGAACAACAGCAGGGTTACTGCTGTATGTGGGTCTCACAGGTTGACTAGGATTGGACCCTCTTGGTTGACTAGACCACTGGAAATTTGGGTGAGTCTTCCACCCAGGATTGTAAGAATTGGAATATGGGTCATTCCTAGGTGGTGCAAATCCTTGAGCAGCATTAACTTGCTCTTGGACAAACTCTGGGTACTGTCCCGCCATAGGACAATACGGGGTCTCGTGAGAAGGGTCAGTGCAAATATTGCACACCAAGTTGACAGGTTTCACATGGGCTTTAGAAGATTGCCCTTGTGCAGTTATTAATTGGTCAAGTTTCTTAGACAAAGCCTCTACTTGCTTGTTTGCCAAAGCTTGGGGATCCACATCATAAATACCACCCTTTTTGGGAGGATTTTTCTTCACTAAAGAATCATCACGGTTACCTAAAGAGATTGAGGCCATGTGGAAAGAATCCTCACTCAATGCTTCAAATAAAGCCCACATTTCATCGTCTCATTTACTCAATATTGCTCCCCACATGCAGATTTCACAGTCTGCGTGTCACCCTCAGTTAGACCTCTAACAAAAGACTCTATGATTTGCCACTTAGGTATATCATGATGGGGGCATAACCTTAGCAGTTCTTTCATTCTTTCCCAGGCTTCATGCAAAGATTCTTGTTCATGTTGGACGAAGTTTGTTATACCTCGTCGCATTTGATGAGTCTTACCAACAGAATAAAATCTAGACAGGAATAATTTCTGAAGCTGTTCCCAAGTAGTGATAGGGACAGGTGTTTGGAGAGTACAAAGCCAATGTTTGGCCTTATCTTTTAGGGAAAACGGGAATAGAAAAAGTTTCAGGGATTCTGGACGGAAACCCTGAATTCTAATAGTAGAACAAATCCCTAAGAATTCCTGCAAATGGTTATATGGGTTTTCTCTATCTAACCCATAGAAAGTAGGAAGCATCTGAATGGTAGCATGCTTAATATCGTAGATGAGATTCTCAATGTGTGGGATTTGGATACAGGAGGGTGGATTAAAACTGTTAGGCATAAAGTGATCCCTAAGAGTTTTTAGACCTGGTGGGGCTTGAATATTCTCTGCAGATAACATCACATTTCGCGCAGATGATTCAGCCATTTCTAAATTATGCAAAGGTATAGACTCACTGGATTGTCTTTGAGAGGCTCTAGTAACTCTCAGAGTTCTTTCTAATTCAGTGTCTTTAGGTATTACGTTTAAAGACAATGACCTTCTACCCCGCATAAAATAAGGTCTCCACAGATAATCAAGGAATTATACAGTAAATGGTGAACAATTTAGCTTCAGCTTTTAATTGTGATTTTAAGCGCGCGGGAGTGAAGCTCCCAATTCCTAATTTCAGCAACCTGTAATTAGAGATAGAAAAATGAATAAATCTTAATATATATAAACAGTATAAAAGAATGTATCTTAAGTAATATTAATAGTATTTATATTTACGACTAAAATTAAGTCCAATAGTTTCTTTTTAAGTAAACCGTAATATTTCTCCGGCAACGGCGCCAAAATTTGATCGTCAGGGAACAAGGGAGATTATTACTTGTTAATGATCAAGATTAATATATTTATAAAACCGCGTGTTTGTTAATCTCAATTCAATTGCGATTGGTGAGCACGGGTGTCGAACCACTGGGAAATATGTAGGTTTAAAATGAAAAACTATTAGAATTAATTAAAGTGAAAGAATAGTGTCAATTTAATTTGGTGGTGAAAAGAGCTTCAATTGGGTTGAAGCGAAAATGCTAAATTTAATTAAGCTGATTAAAAACGCGATTAATTTAATGGAATGAGCGGAACTTGGGTGAGAAGTCCATTGAATATCAAATATGCAATTTAGTTATAAAATCCACGATATAGTAATTATGTATGGTGGTTCATCCAACTACAAGAAGGAATTCCCAGAAAGATGACGAATAACAGGACCGACAGGTTTATCCTTGAAAAGGAATGGAATATCACTATCCATCTTAAATGGGGATAAAACATGCTAGTTTGTTATTCATCCCAATAAGTACCATTGCATAATTATATAATTGCAATCACAGATATACAATTATATTATATTATATTTAGCGATAGTGTGCGGTAAACCTTCACAACTATGCAATCACATAATACAAATAAAGGGATGTTTATAAAATAGAATTGCATAAAGAATCTAACTTCATCCTCACCCAAGCTTGGAGTATTAGCTACACATCAATGGAGGAGAATATCCTTTATCCATGACAAGCTCTAAGGGGTCACGGGATGGAAAAAGTAAGATTAATGCATGAAGTAAATAACTGAAGAAATAAAGAAAAAGTGTTTGAAAGAAATAAAGAAAATGGCGTAAGTAAATAAAGAAAAGGGCTTAAATAGATAAAGAAAATGGGGTAAGTAAATAAAGAAAAGTGCTTAAGTAAATAAAGAAAATGACAGTAAAAGTAAAGAACAATTCTCAAGTGAGAATTGAGCCATGTATTAAAAGGGAAAATTGCAGAAATTAAAGTGCAGAAATTAAAGACTGAATGTAAAGAACAATTCTCAAATGAGAATTGAGCCATGCATTAAAGAAAAATTGCAGAAAAGTAGAAAAGTGCTGAAAAAGTAAATGACCGAATAAAAAGTAGAATTGAACTGTAAAATGAAGTCTATTAAAAATGACAGAGTAATGATTCAGAGCAAAAGTCATGAACCCTCTTTAAGTCACCCATACACGTGTATATATAGAATGGAATTGCAAAAGACAAAAATGCCCTTAAAATATCTCAAAATATCTAAAACAGCCCACAGCCGCCTCGGTTCTATCGATAGCGAAGTTTGGCTATCGATAAAAGTTCTATCTATAGCGAGACTTGGCTATCGATAGTCATGTTGGCTCTTTACTTAGAAATTGCAGAAATTCTTCTACAGCCTTTCGCACTTCATTGCCTATCGCTGGACCTTTATGACACTTTTTACTTGTGACGATAATCAAGACTTCATAGGTGTCGGCTTCGTATAATCTGCACAGTTTTCTTGTAAAAGAGAGTTTAACCAAATTATACAGATTTTATACAAAACAAGATATTATTACGCAACTGTTTATATAAGAGAACATAGTAATACCATAAATTGAAAGCATGATTGTGATACAATCAATATACCATGGCCCCAGTCACCAAACATTACAACAAATAGGAAAGGGAATGTGATAATTGTGTATACACTAGGATTTGCCTCTCGATACTTTGCCACCCTGAAATTGCACCATATTAGTTAAAAAAAATTCTGTAGGATGATTCTTTTGGCAAATGACAAGTAAACTGACCATTTTACTTTAGTGACAAAACCACTTTTTAACTTCAATGACCAAAATGTCACCATTTTTGAAGAGACAAAAGCACACTTTGTCCTAAGAAGATTGGCCTTCTTTCCTTTTTATTTTTGGCTGTCTCGTACCATTGTAAAAGTTCAAGGCATGAAATTTTTTCACTTTCCCTCATTATCCCTTTTCCACAATTTCAAATTTTAGAGTCCCACTTTCTAGCCTCAAACAATGGGAGGATAATATTAGGAAAATAAAATTCCGATTTTGAGTTTTCAATGCATTAATTAGACCTCCTTAAACTATGTGTTTTTTTAAGCGGATAATCTTTTTGCAACAGAGGGTTTGAATAACATATTCTCAACTATCAGACAGCAACCATATTTAGACCAAAAACAGAGCAAATGTGCTAGATTGTATTCTAATTAACTTGTCATACCGATTAGCTGCATTTTGTGTTATACAGAAGAATTCTTTCTGCTTGAGTATTACATGCTTAAACAACTAAAATCCAAAATATTTTGATATACACACTATCATGAAGACGCAAATGTCAAACCCAAATTATATATATCTATATATATATATATATATATATAGACACACACACACTATCATGCAGACAAGTAGAAAAAATACATTAGTAGGCATTGAAATATCGGTTAGAAAAATAGCAGACCTCACCGCTGCTGGCAAATAAAACCCCCAAATCAACTGAGCCTAACAAAAAACCAAATTCGATAGGGCAAACCACCACTCCATATTCGTGTTATGAGAATAGAGAGAGGACATACCAAATGGGTTTAGACGGAAGGTTGTGGAGGAGTACTTCTAGTCGATCACTCTTCGCTCCAAACTCCAAAAATTCTTCGAAGTAAAGTATTTGGGAGATAAAAAGCTTGGGTTTGTTTGAAATCTTGGAGTGGGTTTGATTATGATGGGGATGAAGAGATGTAGTGAGGGTTTCGGGAATGGGTTTGGGTGAGGGTTTCGATGAGAAAGAAGAAGTGGGTTCTACTTTGGGTGAGGGAGATGAAGTGGGTTTTAGTTTGGTTGAGGGTTTGGATGATTGAGAGAGGGTTTGGATGGGGTGATTAAGTGGGTTTCAGATTGGGTTTCGTCTGAATGATAGCTTGGGAGACAAAGAGATTTTTGTATGGGTGTAGGTCTACACAAGGTCATTTCATGCAGCAGAATGCGGGAAAAGAGATTACTAGGTGTCTATAGAAATTTGCATAAAAATGAGGGTATTTTAGACATTTTGATTGCAGAATTACGGAAAGTGTAACTGAGGGGAGGTGTCTGTAAAAAGCATCAAACCTCAAGGGGCAGGTTGGAATTTATTGAAACTCAGGGGAGGTCCGTGCATTTAAGCCAAACCTCAGGGGAGGTGTATGCATTTTACCATTTTAAAAAATCAATCGCATTGGAAACTGTTGGTAGAGGATGAACTTCTCCGTTATTGAGTAATTTTAGGGACGTTTTCTTGCCTTTGCAAATCGGTCGCAATTGCCATCTTATACCGTTAGCGATGGTAAATTTCCGTCCCTATATACCTCCCTATTTATTTATTATTAATAAAAAAAAAATGATCCTAGCAACTGTATGTATATATCCTTCTCGATCTACGGATGTAGCTTGTAGCGAGGGTATATTTTATATCTATCTCAAGTTTATTTATTACTAGTATTGCATCAAGTGCGTTGCACGTTATATTTTTTAATTTTAAGCTATATATATCCGTCATTTAGGTCTCATAATCCATTTAGTCCATGGATTTTTTTTTTGTAACCTATTAGGACTCTATGTTTTCTAATTTTTTTGTTGGAAGTCAATATGTTATATATATATTACGGAGTATAAAATATAAACTTACCTTTTTATTTCTATCACAAACCATTTCATATTTTCAACATATTTTTCTTTTTCAATCATTTCCATTTTATCTTATTAATTCAAATTTGAAAAAGATACCATAAATATGTACAAGGAAAGAATAAATATGAAGAGTTTGTCATTTTCAGTTAGGAAAAAAGGTGCAACAAAAAAGAATTTGAAACATATAAAGGTAACCTATGTTGAGAATAAGGGACACTAGGAATCTGTATAATCTCTCCTCAATCTTTTAAAGTCAACATTAATTTGGCTTGCAATCTTCTCTACCTTCTATGGATATACGTTTAACAGAAGGAAAGTCAAGTGCATTAACGTGAACATATTTTTCTATCAACATTAAGGGTTAGTTCATTTGCAGAGAATTCGAACTCTCGAGAATCTCTAATTCTCAAGAATTCAAACTCTCGAGAATCAAATTCTCAAGAGTTTACATTTTGTTGTTTTGATAGTAGTAAAAAATTTATGTAATTATAAACTTCCCAATATTAATTTATATTGTTCAATGAAGTAATACTTTTCATAGAAAAATATTCAAATTGAAAACATGAAAATTTTATCAATCCATAAAGGCACAATGCAGTGGTTCAAGTTAAAGGAAATCTCAAATACTAAGAATTAAATATTCAAATTAATTTGTCATGATTTGTCAAAAGCTTAGAAACCAAATCCCATGTCCCCATGTCTCCATGACCATTTGCATCAAACAAATCCACAAACAGATGGTTATGGAGTTAAGGCTACTAGAGTGTGTAGAATCTAGCAAATTATATTGAGTTTTATCTCTTGCAGGATTCAATAATTCCCGTTATTATTGGTGGGAGTTTCATCTCCCGCCCACTGCAAGATTTGAAATTTCTTCGAAAAATCACAAATCCCTAGAATCAAGCAAAACGAATAGTAAACATTTCGTTGACTTCTGGGAATCCCCACTTCCTGTAGAATGAACACATCCTAAGTGAAAGTATGAATACACTTAACTTTCTTTCTAGTAAATAGATCTCTGATTAGTTGATGGAAAGATACAATCTACTACAAATTTATAGTACAGAGGATTTATGTGTCACAATTAATAGTCCAAGAATGTAAAATACTTTTCGTTGATAGCACATAGGTCAATTTAAAATTTTTTATTTTTTTATTTTTTTATTATATTTATTGCCCTAAACCATTTTGCTATCCGGCTTTGATTAAAGAAAGGGTATGGCATGGACAAGGCATTAATAGTGTATACACGTGTTGGCAACAAATATTGTTTCTGTGAAATGTGTGTGAGTCGCAGGCGTGCCAACTACAAATGATCAAAACAATTGTAGGTTTTCCTTGCCTTGAAGCCTCAAGGACTTTTGCAGTGTTAATTACAAAATAAATGAGATTGAAATATGATGGACTCAAAAATAAATGCGTACCATGGATTGGCTGTGCACGAATTTATTGATTGATCTTCAGATGAAATGAACAGAGGATGATCTCTGACCAAACCAGGGCTTGGATTCTTTGATTACACAGCTGAATACTCCTAAGAAATGTAAAAAACAACTGAAGCAACTAAAAGAATTACGATAAAAGTTAAAAGCTAATTCTTTGAATTTGATCGCGGATGCCTGTATTTCTGTTATTTCTAGCTTTTATAGAGGTCGAGTATTCTTGTAAACACCTCCACGTGTCAATTACTGATTGGCTAATTATTGTAGCCGTTCCTCACTTTACAGTATTAGTCGAGATCGTGAAGGGGGATGTATCTTTCATATCCTTGAGCTGGTCTTCTTCCATGAATGTGCACTTGATTTTCGTGCCAGATGCTGCCACGTTTCTTATATCTCAGATTAGATGTCAACACGTATCATTCAATTACTTGATCATCTGATTTACCTCTTGATTTTATGGCGATTTTGTAGGTAGTATTTTGGCCACGACTGGTTGGTGATAGCACGTAAGGCAGCCTCTCCATGGCCGATTTTTCTCAGGCCAAATTAATATGTTTTATGAAAGCAGCCTCTTTTTCTATTTTTCTTTTTAAGAAGTTCAGCCTATAAACACCTGGCCGATTTTTAGTGTGATAACATTTGCCCCCCATATTTCATAATTGAATGAATTATGGAATATGTCAGTTTGAAAAAAATTGGCCTCCAACATTGATGGCCGATTTAAAGATATATTCGGCCTATCATGTTGAACTTAAAGCCCTAGTTGAGATTTCCCAACTCTTGAAATATCACATGTCAGAATATTTATGACGCATGGGGCACGTGGCATTAATGAGCCGTCATTTGATATGACTCTGTAGTTATTTGATACAGCTCTGCCGTGATTTGGTACGGCTCTGCAATTATTGACGTCAGACACACCTTTTCACGTCCCTTAAGCGTGAAAAAATAGGATTTTAATAATTATCTCAAAGGTTTTAAACCCTTTACCTCTTCTCATTTCTTTCACTTTTTCTCCTAACATCTTTGTCTTCTTTACCTTTTCTGGTTCTCCGACGAACTTCTTCCGGCAACCTTTGAGTTTTCACCATTGTTATATTGAGAAAGATTCCGTCTTTCTTCCTTTTTCACAAGCCTTATCGTCTTCTTCGTCTTTTGTTAAGATAATCTTGGGTTTTCTCCATCGCCACTTCTGTTATCAAGGTTTATTCGAGTTCTTCTTCTGGTGGTGAAGATTTTCCGGGTCAGTCTCGTCTCCAACAGTTCTAGGATGTCAATCCTAGCGTCGTTGCAACTCAGGTATTATCTCATTTGGATGATTCCTACACCTTAGGTCCTAGGTTCATTGATTCAACAACTGTGTCTTCTGTTCAATCTATTTTCCCAAAACACAAGGACGAAACCTTCGTCTTTGAGAACCCTGAATCGAGGATTTTTTCTACTCTAGAAAATACAATTAGATGTTGGCCAACTGTTGTTCCTGGTTGGAATGAGTGGTTCGACCGTATTGCTGCGGTCAAGGCCGAAGAATGGAAAACCTCTGGTTTGTATGAAGTTATATACTTTTCTAGAACCTCAATTCCAATAAATCGGTCTCTTCTTTTTTCTGCTTTGAGTTTTTGGTCTATTTCGTCCAATTCATTTCATTTTAATAAAGGCATGATGACTCCAACTCTATTAGACTTGGCCGCTTTATTCGGCCTACGTCCTCATGGGGGTTATGTAAATGCCAGTACCCCATACCCAGAGGATGATAGTTCCTTTCCAATTTTTGACTGAAAAGATTCTTCGTACCGGAAGTTTATTAGGAAGTTCAATAAAAAAGAGGGGGTTGTTTTTCAGACCGAATATATTGTTTTTCTTTTATTTTGGATCAGTAAGTACTTATTTTGTACAGCGGCTTATCAAGTTGTAAAGGCCGATTTAAAATTGGCATTTTCTCTTAGTCTTGGCCACAAAATATCTCTTGGCCTTCTTGTTTTGTCCAGTCTTTATCATGGCATGTATCATATTTTGTCGTCGGACTTTAAAACTTGGGGTGGTCCTTTGTGGATGCTTCAACTATGGCTTCACGCCTATTTTCCTTCAATCAGCCCGAAATTCACTCTACGGCCTAGTGTGCCGTCCTTCGGTTATCAGTTCATTTATTATGATGGTGAACTCCCTTCTTTTCCCGTTTGTTTCAGATTTTTCTTTTTTGATACCAATCGGTCTAATTTTTTCCTTTATGATAATTCTGCTTTTCTTCCTTTATGGGTGGCCGAAGCTATTGATTTTTCTCTTCGGCCTACACCTCTGTTGAATTTTTGGAGTAGTGTCTTGACAGCTAGAGATCTTCACATAGGGTTGTCATTAAAAGGTCTGCAAATAATCGTTGTGGGGTGGAGGTTTATAATTCCCATTGTGTAGCCCGTCAATTTGGCTCAGTACAATCCATTCCTTTTCCTATTACCTTTTCGGCAAATATTGGCCTTGTTATGAGAACGACGCTTGTAAGTGAGGCCGATGTTGAGGGAGTTGACCGTATTTATAAGCTGATTCGGCCTGAATCTGTTCCTCCTTTCCTTATCAGTGAAGACTCTACTGCAGAATTCAATAGTTTTTGGTTTGCATATCTCAGTCCATATCGGTCACAAGAAATTTTTGATAGATTTGTACTGAATTGTACATCAGATAATGAATCTAGCAACGTTGACCGTCCGTCTTCTATTCAGTCTGCAGGAGAGAAGAAGAAGCAAAAGAAGAAAAGAGGTATTCCCCTAGATCGATATGAAGACTATCAATCGATCTTGGCTTTTGAGAAATTTTATGGGATCAAATGGGTACAATCACAATATTGCCATATTCTTGATATAATACAAGACGTAATTTTAAAAATGAAAAACGAGCGGAAAGATTTATTTTTTCAACAACATCGGTCAAAAAAATGAATAAATTGGGAAGTTTTTAATGACGTTTTTAACAGTTTTTTAACAAGAAATCGACCAAATATACCTTCCGTTCCTTAGAGTATTGCTGATTTTGTTTCCCTTGATCCCATTACTCGGCCATCTGAATCGAGATCCGATGGTGTTACTTGGAGTGGCCACTTTTCTACTCGTGAAGAGGTTCGAATGTGGAAAGATCGTTCTGTGTACATGCCACTTGATGATCGATTTAGTGTCGGTGAGTTTCTTTTATTGCGCATTTAATTTTCGATCTGTTTGATTCTGAATTTTGTCTTGGCAGCTAGTCGATATACGAATGTTCAAGATCGGCTTTTGGAGCCAATTCCTTCATCTGAAGAAGAAGAAGAAGATGCTCCAGTAGAGGTTGATCCTCCAGTTCGTCAACCCAAACGGAAGGCGCCTAGCAAAGCTACAGTGAAAGCTCCAGTGGCGAAGGTGGCCAAGCAATTTAAAGGCCAAAAGGAGCTTGACAACCTTTTCCAGTCTCTTGGCTCTCATAGCCAGTCTCTCCCTTCAGGATCTCAAACAGAGACATCAAGGATGCCATCTAGTGATCCTCCTCCCCAGCTTACTAAGACACCAGCTTTGATCGATTCTCCTATCTCTGCTGCCACTCAGTTTGATCTTCCAATTATTGATTCGTCTCCGCTTCGGCCATCTATTGTATCTGTTCAACCGTCAACCTCTACTCTTCCAAGTCAGACTCGGCCTACATTGGTTGATCCTAGCGACATTTTGGCCTGCTTTCGCTCCTTTTTAGGAGAGTATACTGAATCGGTCAAGCCCCCTACTCCAAAGCAGACAGATATTTCTGAAGCGAAGAAGTAGTTAATGGGTGTTTTGGCCATGAGTCTTTTAGACGCCTGTAAGGAGTCAGGCCGAATCAAGTCTTCTGCGGACATCATTCTGTCATCTTCTGAACTCACCCCTGGATTCAACGCGAACCTTCAAGCTTTTGTATCCTCTCCGGACAATTTATTTGTAGGTTATGAGCAAGCTTGTAAGGAGATTGAGGATGTAAAAAAGGTCCTTCAACGGGGTGAGGAAATGAAGTCGGAGGCTTGAGTTCATCTGCAGAATATGGAGACTTTTCAACTGATGAGGCAAGAGAGTTCAAAGACCATCTCGGCCATCTCTGCCTGAATTCAAAATATGAAGAATGAGCTGCGGGATTTACAAAATGGGGTTGAACAAGTTGAGAGGGTCAAGGCTAAGGCTAATGAAGATTTTCTTAATACGGCCAGGGTTGCTGATGAGCTGTCTCAATCACTTGGAATTCATGGTGTTCAAGCTAAGAAGATAAAGATTCAGATAAAGCTTGCTTTTGAGAGGACAGCTTCGGCCAGTTCCGATTGGGCTAAAGTGGTGGATTCTTTGAAGTTATCTTTGATCACAACTTTACCAGTGGATTCTTTTACAGTTGGAGCTAGCTCTTCTCAGACCCCTGTTGCTGTTGTACCAGCTGAGAGCCAAGACAATCCTTCGGCCACATCAGACTTCCCAGAAGCTAGATCTGTTGCTCCTCAATATTAAATCTTATAGCCGCATGTGGCTTTTAAACAAATTTTTTTTGGCTGTAAAGCCTTGGTACATTTTGAAGGTTCTTTGGGAGAAAAGCCCTAGTACATTTTCACCTATTTTTGGCCATTCGGCCATGGTATATTTTTGGCTTTCCAGCCATCTTTCTTTTGTTAATGTGTTTACTGCTTATTTTTCTCTATAATATTGTTCCCACATTGTAGGATAATATCTTTTTAGATAACGGCCATTAATTGGCCGATCATGCATGTTTGTATCTAAATCTTGTAGGTGGTATGCTTCGCCTTTTAATACTTTAAAAATTTTAAAAGGCCCTTCCCAATTTGGGGACCTTTTTCCAAATTTTGCGCTTTTGGTACCAACCGGTAAAATGACTTTCCAAACTAAGTCATTCTCATTAAAAGTTTTAGGCCGAACTTTTTTGTTATAAGTTCTTGGGACCTTATCTTTTTGTCCTTTTAAATGATCAAGTGCTGTAAGCCTTAATTCATCAAGGTCTTCAAGTTCGGTCATCATGGCATCAAAATAGTATTCGTTTAATAAACAATTTTGTTGTTCCACTCTCATTGACCAAACTGTTATTTCCATAGGTAGAATAGCGTTGTGACCATAGGTTAGTTCGAAAGGAGTTATTCCTGTACTTCCTCTCTTAGAATTTCTATAGGCCCATAATGCCTCAGATAATAATTCATGCCATACCCTTGGGTTGTCTTCCACCATTTTTTCAATATTGAGTTTCAAAATCTTGTTGGTGGATTCGGCTTGTCCATTGGCATGGGCATAATAAGGTGTTGAATGTATTATTTCAAAACCGCATTCTTTTGCAAAGGTCATTATTTCATTTCTGGTAAAAACCGATCCTTGATCAGTCGTGATTGTTTGTGGAATGCCAAATCTATGGATAATGTTTTCTTTAAGGCATTTTATTACTTCGGTCTGTGTAACCGTTTTTAAAGGGATAGCCTCAACCCATTTCGTAAAATAATTAGTGGTTACTAATATAAATGCATGTTTTTTCGCCGATGGTGGAAATTTTTTTCCTATTATATCAATGGCCCATCCTCTAAATGGCCACGGTTTCACAAAGGGGTGTAGTGGAACTGCAGGCACATGTTGGACTGGGCCATATCTTTGACAGGCTTGGAATCCTTTAGCGTATTTTAAACATTCTTTAAGCGAATTGGGCCAAAAATAATCGTACCGTCTTATTAACCACCTCATTTTTATGCCGACTTGGTGTGCACCACAAATTCCTTCATGGACTTCTGCCATTACTCGCATTGCTTTTTCTTGTGGTACGCAAAGTAATTATAGGCCGTCTGGGCTTCTTTTATATAATTCGTCATTTAAAAGGACGAATTTCAATGAGAATTTTCGAATTTTAATATCGGTCTTATTGGTTGGATTTTTTTAAATATTTAATGATAGGAAATCTCCAATCATCTTGAGTGATATCTAAAATCATTATTTCCCGGTCGATCACAAATAAAACTGATGATTCAATCCTTTTTTCGATTGTGACCACTTTCTTAAGTATCCCTAATGGAATTTTAAGACCTGATGCTATTTGGGTCATTTCATTAGCCTCGTTATTTTCGTTCCTTGGGATGAACTGCATTTCGACCTCCAAAAATCGGCCAAGTAATTCCTTAGCCTTGTGATAATATTTAATTAAGGCCTTACTCAGGCACTTATATTCTCCGGTTAATTGTTTAATAACAAGTTGAGAGTCACCCTTGATTCTTATAGCTAAAACCTTCAAATTTAATAGAATTTCCAAGCCGATAATTAATGCTTCATATTCGGCCTGATTATTCGAACACTCAAAATCTAACTTGAAGGAAAAACAAGTTACCTTTTTGGTAGGAGAAATGATAATAATCCCCGCTCCGGCAATTCCTTCCGTTCTTGAACCATCAAAGGTTAGGGTCCATGGTGTTACTTCGATATTACCTATCTCAATAGTAGGAAAAATCTCAGGTTTAAGGTTAGTATTAGGGTGATCGGCCAATGCCTGGCCTTTTATGGCTTTTTGTGGAACATAAATTAGGCTAAATTCAATTAACACTAAAGTCCACTTGGCAATTCTTCCTCTTACAATCTGTCTAGTAACCATATATTTAATGCCATCGGTATGAGAAATGACGTAAACTTCAAAAGGGATCATATAATACCGCAGTTTAATACATGCAAAATATAATGAAAAACATAATTTTTCGACCGAACTTTACTTTATTTCTAGATTATTCAGTGATTTGCTTAAATAAAACACGGCCTGCTCGTATCCTTCGTCTTTGTCTTGGGCTAACATTGCACCCAATGAGCTTTCAGAGGCCGATATATATAACTTGAGGGGCTTCCCTTTTATTGGCGGCATCAAGACAGGTGGCTTGCATAGGTAATCTTTTATTTTCTCGAAGGCTTCTTGATGATGCCTCTCCCACCTAAAGTCTTCGTCTGACCGAATTTTTAAGAGAGGCGAGAACACTCTGGTTTTGCCTGTGCAATTAGAAATAAAACGGCGCAGAAAGTTAATTTGGCCGAGGAACCTTTGTAATTCTTTCTTATTTACTGGTGGTCTAGCACTTTGAATGACTTTAGTTTTATTGATATCGACCTCAATATCCTTTTGATGGACCAAAAACCCTAAGAAATTTCCAACGGAAACGCCGAATGCACATTTTAAGGGATTCATTTTTAACTTGTGTCCTCTCATTTTTTTCAAATGATTGTTTTAGATGTAATAGATGCATTTCTGTATTGGTCGATTTGACCACAACATCATCCACATAAACTTCCATGAATTCTCAAATAAAATCGTGGAAAATAACATCTATTGCTTTTTGATAGGTCGATCGAGTATTAATTAAACCAAAGGGCATGACTATCCATTCAAAAGTGCTTATGTTACCTGGACATCTAAAGGCGGTCTTGGGTATATCTTTTTCGGATATAAAAATTAGATTATAGCCAGAATGGCCATCCATAAAGGACAACATTTGATATCCGGTGACCGATTCTATAAGCATATCGACCACGGGCATAGGGTATTCGTCTTTAGGAGAGGCCTTATTAAGGTCTCTGAAATCGATACATACTCTGAGTTTTCCATTTTTCTTTATCACTGGGACAATATTGGATATTCAATCCGCATATTGTGAAAGCCGAATAAATTTGGCTTTAAGTAACCTATCAATTTCTTCTTTAACTTTTAATGGATTTGTGGGGCCATTATCCTTGGTGGTTGTTTATATGGCCTAAATCCTTTTTTGATTGGCAACTTGTGCTCAATTAAAGATCGATCCAGACCTGGCATTTCATCATAATCCCAGGCAAAGCAATCTTTATATTCTTTTAAAAGGTCAATTAATAGAATTGTCTTTTTCTAGCAAACTCTGACTAATGTAGATCGGCCTATTTTCCCCTAAAAAGACTTCTTGTAATGAGTCTTTGACTTCGGCTTTTTCGTCATTTAGCTTTTTTGGCTCAAGATTTAGATCTTGTTATTTAATTTCATCAATACTTTCATTGACACAGTCAGCTAAATTAGCCGTGGTATTTCTTATTGCTTTGGACTCAGTCATGTATGCTATAATCCTAGCCAAAGTCTCTTTATACATATCTCTTGATGTTTGATCCATAATCATTATTGGGAAAATCAGTTTAGGCTTCCTACATCCATAGAGGAAGTAGCGACCTTGGTAGGTCGGCCATATTTGTCCATGCCTGAGAATCGTAAGGGCATGGCTCCAAAGTTGTATAATTTTGATTCAACCACATTGGTTAGAATGGGGAAAGGATTACTATCAGCCTGAATCAATTCGGCCTTAGAATCTTGCCACATTATCAACATTTGATGTAAGGAAGAAGGGACACACATGTTAGCATGTATCCAATCCCTTCCTAGCAAGGCGTTGTAATTGGCCTCTGAGTCCATTACAAAAAATGCTGTTAATCTAGTCATACTGCTAATCGTTACTTCAATAGGTGTTATTCCTAATGGTTGTACCGGGCTGCCAGTTAAACTGGCCAGTGAAATTTTGGCCGGTAAAAGATCGGCCTCTGTTTTTCCCAACCTCTTGAATACAGAAGTGGGTAAGATGTTGACCGATGCTCCATTATCGATTAGGACTTTAGAAATCGATCTTCCATTAAAATTAGCTTTTATGTATAATGGCCGAAGATGTTTGGCCATATTGCTTGCTGGTTTTGGAAAACAAATCCCATCGCAAGCTTTATTTAACAATTGTTCGGTCAATAATTCAAGCTCATTATTGGTCGAAGATAAACAAATAGATAACCTGCCATCTAATTTGACATCTATGTCATCTTCTAAGTATTTTGGTTGGTCTTCTTTAGCTAGAAATTCATAAGGGAGAGTGAAAACCATATTTACCTGGGTTTCGGTCGGCAGTGTCCCGAACTGGATGAACTGTTTTCCTTGTTGCTCTTGATTGGTATTTTATTCCTTTTGACCATTTGGATTTTCTATATTGTCCCTTTTATTGGTGTTGTCAGGCCGTATCCATTTGTTCTGGCCAATACAGATACCCTCTGTTCGTGCCAAGATTTGTTTCTTCTATTCAACAAACCTCATTTGTGCACGTCTTAACTGTATTTTTGTCAGTTCGGTCTGCCGATGTTGTGGGAATTTGGGATGCCTGACTTGTAGCCATCTATTATTGGGTTGTGTTTGGGGAGGTTTGACCATTCTGACTCGAGGGGATGTTTCTGCCTTGGTTCCAGGGGATGGTGGCTTCTCTCTATTGCCCTTGACTATCCAGGCTTGAGGGGACCTTTCGGCCTTATTCTTCGGAGATAGTAACTTCCCTTTCTCGCCGTTGTTACCACACTAAAAATCGGTCAATGATTGTGAAGGCCGAAAATCT
>JAESVK010000474.1:0-24660 GCA_017140935.1 Hamamelis virginiana | reverse complement strand
TTCTTTTCCTTTTATATTCTTCCCCAAATTCTTGAAAAATAAATGTATGTCGCACACAACCAGAGGCACATGCACACATACATGGGCAGAAAGGGGGTGTTCGCAGGGGTCATGGCCCCTCCTAAGCTCCTGGTTCCTCTTTTGTAATGCCTCTTACTGGTTCAGTGTTGGTCCTCCAATTTAAAATATCTCCCACTCCACCAAAAAAAAAAAGTTTCTTCATTTGTGTGAGAACCCTACTCTCTGGCCTCATACATACGAAGATCACTCAGGTGGACCCCACTATGGCCATAATTATTTACACATAACCCATCCCACTCTCCTTTACAAAATAACAAGATGACTCTTCAAATTTTAACATTTTATTTCATAACAACCATATATGGATACCCAAATTAGATTGAAAGTATTTTTAAAATTTTTGTTAAAGATTTGGTCCTTTTTTCTAAAAGTTCAATGAAATTGAAAAGAAGTATTTTATTTGATAACATTGCTATTGAAAATTTATTGTTAATTGAGACTACTACAAATTCCAGATAAAAGTGTTGTGTACATTTGGCAAATTCGAATTTGATAACTAGAACAAAGTTAGGCAAAAAATATATATATTTGATTATACATTGAAAATTTCAGCTTAAAAGGGAAAAAATAGGAATATTTTGAAAACATTTCCATTTCAATTAAAAAAAGGAAATTTAAAATTTAAAAAAAAAAAAAATGAGAACTTTTTTTAGATACCAAACAATAAAAAATAAAAATAAAGAAATTGAAATTTTTGACTTGTTTAATTTAGTCACACTACATTGACATTTGAACACTTTTAGATTTGGGATACAAAATACTAATCCATTCACTAAATGGAAAACATTTTCTCAAGATGTAACTATGGCACCCTTTTTCCTGATCAAGTAAAATTGCATTTTATTAAATATTCAACAAAAGGGCACAACAACCTCAATACACATGAGGAATACAAAAAGATAAAACAGAACTACAGCATCCTAAGAACCTACAAACGCACAGATACACGCATATGAGATATGCATCTAATCAATGCATCTTGCTTTAATACTAAAGCGGAAACTCATGGGGTTGGGTGAGGAGAATTGCACATTAAATCTGTGCAGGGAGGCAGCTTAGTTGGGTGATCATCTTTTGGAGTATTGTAAAATGGCTTTTGAACTTTGGTCGTGGTGTTTTGCTACTTTTGGGATAAATTGGGTTATGCCATGCGTAGCCTAGCAATTTGTTGAGAGTTAGAGAATAGGCCTAACAACAAGAACACTTTTACAGTTTGAAAGATGGTGTCACATGCCATTTTTTGGACACTTTGAATGAAAATTTATAGGAGAATGTTATGGATTAGATGTCCCTATTGTAAAGTTAAAGTGATATCCAGTTGGGAATCTTTTTTGGAAACTGGGAACCCTTTGCCAATTTTTCGGTTTCTTTTTTGTTAAATTTTAGTTTTTTTCTTTCATATAACTTGCACATGGTTGACTTCTTCAGAAAAAATATAACCCAAACTCATTCAATTTAAACAACATCAAAATGATCTATACCTAAGTGTAAGTGTGTGTGTGTGTGTGTGTGTGTGTGAACATATTGTTTAATGAAGATTTTTATAAATCTTGAAACTGTTAAAACAAGACTAGTTAAATATCCAAATCGCCCACAGAAAAATCATTGAACCAATAAATCCCATAGACTAATTTATATAAAATTTAATCCCATCTATTGACAAACATCATATCCAAAAAAAAAATTAAAAACACAAAAAAACAAAGAAAAACAATATAAAATTAAAAAAAATAAAGAAACACTTTATTAGATTTTATGAAATTTTGCAACTTTTGGATGACCTATGTTACATGAACAACGATGTAGGTGGCAAGTGCGAGTATGTGTTTGGGAGTCAGATTCATCGATTTCTAATTATGAGGATATGGGGGACTTGGCCAGAAAGAGTTCAAAATTTGAGTATGAACTCATGGATACATGAGAGATAATTTTGTAGATATTTTGAGACTATAAGGGCATTGTCATAATAGCTAGTTTTGAGGAAAGGGTTTCTCCTCCTCCTCCTCCTCATTCTCTCTCCCATGATTAGCCATGTTCAACTATAAAGTGTCATGCCCAAGCTAGAACCCATACCCGTACTCCTGTCGTGTCATGTCAACAAGGTACCTTGGATTAAGGTGCCGCCAAGGTACCTTGGATTAAAGTGTCGTATTCCCGTATCCATGTATCATAGTGAATGAACAATGCCTGCTACCATGAATAGACCATTTGATCCTTCAAGACCCATAAGATGTTGAAAATTTCAATGAATGTTGAGAAAAAATGTAACTTGATTTCTCTTATAAATGATTTTGTTACTATAATCAATAACTATTTTTAAATATATAATTATGAAGAGTATATATAATATTTGCTTGAAAAAATTGATTTTGAAAGATTGGATTCAGGTTGGAATTTACTAGATGGGTTAATGTGAATTTGAGGTCATTTTGACCACGTCTATATTGGATCTGGTTCAGTCTGGCTAGTTTTAGCTCAACTCCAACCAGTCCTGTTGCTAGTTGTTCAAATGCCCATCAATTCATCAAATTAATTTTTCCTACAAAGTATTCTGCAGATGTTTAGGTCTACTGATTACCCCATATATAACAAATCTTCAGCATAATGAACAAAAGACTAAGGGGAACATTACTAAATTATAATCCTTTATTCGTTTTAACATACATGATCAACAGCATGAATTGGCAAACATATAACACACATAACACAAACTGTCAGACAGTGAACCAGGAAGAATTTTTTTTTTTTAATCAAGAAACTGAGTGCTACACTCACAGAATGATAATTAGGACACAAGCTAATCATACATAGAATAACACCCAATCACACGTCAGAAAATTGTTGTCTATATTTGTAGTACACCATTTTAGGTCAGCAACATTTACCGAAAAATTAAACCATGTTGGTTAATAACTGAAATAAAGAGGGTAATTTGTAAAATAAAAAGATCAACTGATCCATCTGCATGGTCTAGCAGGCGAAACGATCTTTCAGCTGCTACATATATAGTTCTAGGATACCAAATCAAACCAGACTAGGTTCAGTGTCCCTGTTGTCAATCTTATGCTCATTTTTACGGTTAATAACACCTTCCCCAACCAAAGTCCACTCCCCATCCCAACCGCCCCTTCTCCCAAAAAAATAAGAGAAATTCATGATGACAAAAATAATAATACTAATCATTACTAAAATAATAATACTGACAATATAAATATTGATATTAACAAATATATTCTATCACTCCAAGTCGTTCCAATGAATTACAAATTAATCGCATTCTTCTCAGTAGATCTTCAATCCAATAACAAACTCATAATGTTAAGAAGGGGGGAGGGAGGAGTTCATTAACGATAGAAATCGAGGGGAACCCCCGTGATCTCTCATACCTCAATTCATATATCATGATACACAACTCTAGCTCGACTAAGTTTCCGTATCACTCAAATCGCCGTAGAGTGATGACAACAGTAAACGAAAATTTAAGGGAAAAAGATAAAAAGTTTTTTCAACTAGCTGGCAACACACATAACGACGAAAATTAGCCTAGATCCATCGTAAATAACCGGAATGCGATGTGTACATTCGTCTGAAAACATATATGAGATGAGGAAAAAGCAAAGAAAAATAAAAAATGAGAGAACCTCTTGCTCGGACAAGGGCTTGCACTGCATAAGCTGCGAAATATGCTCATCGAGGTGTCCATGAGAGTTCGATGACACCGGATCCACACTCATCTTCTTCTTCCTTATATATGAGATTGAAATTGCACTCGGCCACTCTTCGTTATGAAAATCAAACCAGGAGAAGCATAAATGGGGCTCAAACCCTAACCCTAGATTTCAACTGTTGTCGCCTCTCACATGGAGGGAGGGAGCGCGAGGTGGTCGTGTTGCTACTGCTTCTGGTGGTGCAATTCAATGGAGAAACCCTCGATTTTCTTCCATCTTCCTTCAATCAAATGCTGTTATTAAACTAGTGAACTGCCGCATTTACCAATAAATAAATAAATACAAATACTTTTTTTATATAAAAACAAAAAAAAAAATCCATAAAATATTTATATGAAAAAAACAAAAAACAAAAAGGAAAATTACTGGTTCGCCCCTGCTGTTTTCAACGATTAGCAAATACAATGGTAGTTTAAGAAAAATAGTACCCAAACCACAATTTTCTCTCTACCTTATTTGGATAGACAAGAGAGAAAGTTAAATGACTTTCTCTCCATTCTGTTTGGATAGCTTTTATAAGAGAAGAGAATATTTTAAGGTTTAAATTTCAATATTACCCTTACTTACATAAAAAAGAAATAAAAGCTAAACAATTGAGAAAAATGACAAAATAGTAAAATCACGTCCATTGACTTTCTATTCTCTTCTCTTCAAATCTCCTCAATTCGGAGAGAAAGATTTATGGACCCTTTTCTCCCCACTTTCTCTCCCCCTCCATTCCTTTTTCTTCTAATTTAGTTTGCCGAACGAGAGAATTTTAAGATTTTTCTCTTCTCTTTTCTTCTCTTCTCTTCTCCCCAACTCTCTCAATCCAAACGGGCTGTAAAGGTAAATCACGTAAGACAGCCATGAAGTTCAGGTCATCTTTTATTTTAGTATCCTTTACTTCAAAAAATTACAAGTAAATTACTGAGCTTTTCACCCAATTTTCACATGATTACATTTCCTTCAATTTAATATAGGAAAAATTATAATTTGACCTTTGAATTATCACCAATTTATACTTTATATTCCTGTAGTTTTATTTCAAACACATTGACCCCATATAGTTTTTATTTATAACATTTATCATCCATATATCTAATGGTTAGCCATTTGATTCTTTGATTGAAAAATGATATTGTACTTATTATCTTTTCATGCAGTATTTCTCTTGGATTGCTAATATATTTATAAACACAATGATGAAGTTTCATGATTTTTCTTAATATATTTTATTTATCGTATGGCGAAATTAATTCATAAAAATTAAAATATGTTGAGAAAAAATCATTAAACTTTATCAATACTTGTAATACATTAGCAATTTAGAATAAATAATGCATGCAAAATAACAAGTTTAATTCTATTTTTTTCATTCAATTAATTCAATGGCTAACAGATAGAGGTGAAAAGTGACACAAATTAAAAGCTAGGGAATCAATGTGTTCGAATTAAGACTGTAGCTTATAAAAGTGCAAAATATAAATCATTAATACTTTTGGAAAAATACTAAATGAGTATTCTCATTTACAGTATTAGTAGCATTGCATCACATGCATTGCAAATACAATTTTTCGCAAAATAAAATCTTCGAGGAATCAAATATAATGTAACCAATCTTACTAAGATGAAATATTCTAAGTTACTAAAATGTGGCCTTTTCTCAAATTTTAGGGAAAAAAAAACATTAAACCATTTAATATGAACTCAAAAAATGTCATATTACAAATTAAAACAAAATCTTAGCAAAATTACATCTCTATTTTCTTATTGAAAATAAGAAATAAAGTGCAAAATATATGGTTAAGGACAATTAAAATATTTATTCTAATTTTACCTCTTATAAAATTAATGTCAAGGACAATACTACATAAATAAAATAAATTTAAATTTCTTTAATGCCTACCATCTCCTTTCCACTTTCATAACGATTACATAAACCATTTTCTTAGAAACCCTAACACTCTCATGGATAATCAAGTGGTCATGTGGAAGAATTCTACGAACAAAAGGTACATTTTTTTTTAATATATATATATATTTTTTGAATAATCTCTTGATTATAAGTTCAACTGAATTATTAAAGTGCGCTCAAGCCAAGGCGTTAACTACAAGTCTACTAGGTTCGGTCTATATTTTTACATATTGCATCTCATTAGTACGAGAGAATAATTACACTTTTCTAGATCGAGGTGGAGAGATGATCCCTTAGCAAACCAATCACTTTATTTTTTTTTGTTAATTAAAATGATAACACAAACAAATCACTTAGATGTTCCATTTCTAGGGTAACTTTGGTTAATATCCATATTGAGTTAGGAGGATAAAATGTAGAAATCCTCTTATCATGGCATGAATACATTAAAGGAATTTTGGTAATGAACCCCACGAACTCCTAAAGCCAAGAGTCCATCTGTCTGGGCATAATTAAATTGAACTATATTTGATTGTCAAAAAATGATCAGTTTATTAAGATAATTTATATAGAAACACATTTCAATTCATGGAAAACTTAATGGCACCCATCAAATGGAGAATCCCAAACCTCTAAACAAGGAAAACACATTCCATCATTAAGGATGCCTCGATGCCTATTATGACTTGCAAGATCATATTTCATCCAGCAGTTCTGGAAGTTTCAACAATGGTTGCTTCTAAAGACAAAGACCAGAGAAATGGAGCAAGAGAAAGAACAATTAGCTGTCTAGATTTCTCTATAACTAGTGAGGTAGTGGAGAAAAATTAAAATAGGGAAAAAGAATGAGAATGTGATAGAGGTTTCTAGATAGAGAAAGAGGAAAAAAATAAGATGGAGGAAGAAGAATAATCTAGAAGAAAAATAGACAATGGGGGAAAATGCTCATTCCATGAGAGAGTAGGGAGGGAAGTGGAATTTGTGAATAACGTTATATTTGCAGAAGTAGAGCATCTTTGTGATAGAGGTGGGATGCAAAGAGAAAAATTAATTTTAAAATGGTTGGATTGGGGTTATTTTATGAATTTGTTCTTAATAGTGGGTGTAAAAAGAAAGTGGGTGCAAATAGAATCACCCTTTTATCAAATATAAACATTTTTCAACATGATTGGTGGAATTTCATGAAATCATATTTATGAAAAAAATTTAATGTAGTTTAAAAGACTTTATTGTAATTGATGGAATTTTATGAAACTATGCTTATGTTTGTAAGATTAAGTTTAATTTAAGAACAAACTGGTATTCATTGGTAATCTAATTTTATTTGAGACACCTATTATTTTAATCGGTATAATATTATAAGACCATACCTATTTGTGTGCTTTTATTTATAATTATTATATTATATAAGGATATTTTGGTGAAGATCTCTTATTATTTATTTATAGAATTGAGTGTCAATGGAGTCATCAAAAAGGTTATTTTCATCCCAATTGGTTATTTGTATGTTAAGTTGGAATGGTATTTAGGATCTGTCAAGTTCTTTTAATTTGTAAGACATTGTCGTACGTGAAGCTTGTGGTTCTAGAACCAATGCCATACGAGGTTTGAAAGGAAAGTGGCCTCAAGTCCCCGTATTGAAGATTTCACTTCAAAAAGTAGTGTTATTAAACCCGGACCGGACTGGCCGGTTCAACCGGTTGGACCGGGAACCGGTTCCCTATCCGGCTGGTTCAACTCACAAAAACCTGTTTTTCAAATAACCCGTTCAACCCGGCGGGTCAACCCGGTTTTAAAAAAAAATATTAAATTAAATTTTTTTTTAAGGTGCTAAAATGACTAAAATAGTCCCAATATTTGTAATGACTGCACATAAATTCAAATATATGAATTGATTGTACAAACATTTAAAAAAAAATTTTATTTTGAATCATTTATAGCTTTTATTCTAATAAATAATTAAATAAATAAATAAATAATATATTTATGACGTCACGGTTCAACCCGGCGATTCAACCGGTTGACCCTTAACCCGGTAACTTTCCCGGTTCAATGAACGGTTCGGTTTTTAATACACTGTCAAAAAGTCCCGTATGGAATTTTGTTTGGCAAAAAAGTCATTTTGCTTTTATTGTGACCAAAATGTCCTTGATTGCTCTACATATTCCTTTCTAGACACCGGCAAGCCTTCACACCTTCTGAAGGCCCTCCGGCGACCTTTCTCCCCCCTTTCTCTTTTTTTGCAACTCTAATGGCATTTGCCATGTTTGAAACCCTAAGCAAAGACTTTGAGGTTGCAAAGTCTTCCATCTAGTTTGAATGGAGTCACAGTATGTGAAAACCCAAAACCTTTTAACCTTATTTTTATTGATTATTGTAAAAAATAAATAAATAAATTATAAAAATACCCTTCATGTCCCCATCATATAAAAAGATAGCTAAACCCATTTCCATTCATCACTCGGCTGATGAGAAACTTAGGGAGAAAAAGAGAAGAGAAGAGCTTGCCGTGGTGGTTCACCGGAGCTCCTTGTCGCCGCCATCTCGGGCGGAAAAGGTGAGTTAGCTTAGTTTCTTTGTTCTCCTTCATCTTCTTCATTTTGTTTTCCAAACTCATTTTGTGGGTTTGAGGTTTAAATCTTAGAATTTGTGAAATATGTTAGTTTTAGGTTGTCATGGATGATGATATAGCTTGGATCATGTGATATTTAAAGGTTTACCATGGATTACATGGGATTCAAACTATGTATTTCATTTAGTCTTGATAATGGGTATTAGAAATGGGTTTTTGGGTTTATGGTTGAAATCTCATGCTTAATCTTAAATATGGAGCCTTGGCTGTGTGTAAAAGTAGTAGATCTATCTTATTTGAAGCTATTTAGTTGAGTTTTGAGTTGGGTATTGAGTTTTATTGCTTTGGGATGAGGAACGAAATGTTGAAATCTCGAATTTCTGGGTTTTACAGTACATTAGTTGACTAGTCGACTAGGATCAGTCGACTAGCTCAATTTAAATTTCGAAATTGGCTACTGACCTTCGATTAGTCGACTAACCGCATTGATTAGTCGACTAAGAGGTTCATTAGTCGACTAATCATGAATGCTTAGTCTACTAACTCATATAGATTTTCGATTTCAGCTACTAACCTCTCATTAGTTGACTAACCATGATGATTAGTCGACTAAGAGTCTCTTAGTCTACTAATTAAGGGTGACTAGTCGACTAATGAGGCATTTGCAGCCATGTTGTTTTCCTTTTATTTTCTTCATTCGAGGTTCATCCTAAATGAGTTTATATGCATTATTTATTTTCATTTTCAGATTTGGAAAGTCAGTGGAGGACCATTACGTGACCTAGCTTTGCATTTGCATATAGGCTCGTCAGAGGCATAACTTTTAAGGTATGAATATTTATATTCTTACTAATTATGGTGATGGACGTTTTAGGGTTATCGCCCAAATTACGAAATACGAGGATTTTATTTATGAACTACCGATGCATATTTCATACTGTTTATATGTGTATGATTGTAATGTGGTTGGAATGTGCAAGCATGCCATAATATGTTGAAATGTGATGATAATGTGCCATGATTGATTTATGATTATATTGTGTTGAATGGATGT
Organism: Hamamelis virginiana; assembly: GCA_017140935.1. NCBI lineage: Eukaryota > Viridiplantae > Streptophyta > Magnoliopsida > Saxifragales > Hamamelidaceae > Hamamelis > Hamamelis virginiana. The sequence continues at coordinate 15,328 of JAESVK010000474.1, read as the reverse complement.
AAATGAGATAGAGTCATGAGAACACTCCTATATCATTAATTATCGTGAGATAAAGTCATGAGAACACTCCTCTATCATTTATTATCATGATGAATGGAAAGAGTCCAGAGAACACTCCTTTTTCATAAATATATAGTATATGGAATGGCACTAGTACCGAGAACACTCTCATGCCAACATGATTGAAATGTATATTAAATGAATCATGAGCACGCCTACTATTTGTGATATGAAATATTGACATATTATTTGTGGATACTTGTGTAGTTCTTGAACCACATCAGAATTTGTAAATTTACATGATAATGACTTGTGCATCTCTGAGCATTCAAACGCTCACAACTGTCTTTTATACAGCAGATTCTCAAGATAGTGTAGCCGGATTATCAGAATAGAGAGTTTTCCCTACTGTGCTATGCTGGGCGGTGTTTTGGGCATTGATTCTGAGAAATAAGTAGTTATTTACTTTAGACAGTTGACTTTGAATCTTAGTACTATTATATTATTTACCTATGTGCCAGGAATGTTGGTACTAAACATTACGCATTAACATATCTATGTATTGTACTTGACGAATCAGGGACACGTGTATGAAACATTATTGCATTACATGCTTGTTCTATGTATTATTCTTCATGCACTAGTATGGAAATGCGAATGAGCTTATCAGGTTGTATCTTCATTTGACACGTGTTGACCTACCCGGGAGGGTCCTCAGTAGCGTCAGATCGGGGCGTTACACGGTAGGACTTGTTTCTTGTGGTTACCATAATGAATGGACATTGTTGTTAGTATTATGCCCTAAAAGCTAATCTTAGTATTGATTTTAGGACTTTGACATTCCTACATTTCATTTATTAAATATAATGATTGGGTATGTTTATTTATTATTATCTTCATTATTGTATGAATAATAATTATCCATATATTAAATGTTGATAAAATAATTACTTAAAGAGTTGAGATAAAGGAGACTTATATTTCTCATAACATTAATCTTAAATATTCTTAGTTGCAGGTTTATTAAATGGGTAATGATAAACCAGTAAGATTAGCACGGGTTATGTTTGCTCAATGAGAGGATACTGAGTTTCAAGTATTTGTGTAGAGACACTAAAGCAAACCTGTGGGTGCTTGTTAGAGAACAAAGTACACTAAATGTGATCGACACAAAGTTCACTATATGGAGTTTTATTTATATGTCAAATAGTAACTTACAAGTTACAATGACATAAGTAATCCTTAGACCTGAGGCATCATAGTTATCTTATATTTGAGACATTAGGGTTTAATGATACACCTTATATATCCTATCCAAGGTCAATGTAAATATGGTCACTAATGGCACAAGTATGGAGGTAGGTGAATGCACAACGAGGAATCTATCACTCTCAAATAGAGAAAGAATGTCCTCTGGCCAGAGTGGAGTAACTTTGAAAAGAGTTTTCAAAGTGCACTTATGTGAGTTGATAACTGAAGGGTTCACTTAATTGGGACATTATGAAAGGATCTTATTATGTTTTAACTGATAACTGAAGGGTTCACTTTATTATTTCACTGTATTCAAGGCATGTCGTGATATGCTGTTATGTGTCACTCATGACTAGTAGAAGCCTGAAGAATATATATATATATATATATATATATATATTGATACTTATTCTTCATAAGGGAAATTAGAAAGAGTTTCTAATTGAACCAAAGTAGAAAAAGTTATGCTTAGGGACATGTTTATTGTTCAATTCCTATTGTTGAATACATGTGAACCCAAAAGGTTACACACCCATAAGCATATGTGTATATTGGTTAAAAGAAAGAGAATGAAAAATCAAATTTAAAGTAAATTTGATGCCACTTGTATTAAAAGTTAAAATTTGGGGCAATTGTGCAATTATAAGATAATTACGCGAATCCAATTAGGGTTAGGAACCATAGGGCCGGCCACTCCTTGTATTTAGAGCATGCTAGCATGCTAAGACATGCAATTGAAAAGAAAACCCCCTAGGGCCTGCCATCATAGTGCTCTCTCCTCAGTCTCTCTCATTGGCTCATTTTTATAGGGTTTTGAAGGAAGGAAGCTTGAGGTTTATACACTAGCTTGGTGTGGATACTTTTGGAGGCCATTCACTTGCGTGGCTCGATTCACATTGCGGCTAAAAGGCTATCAAAGTAAGTTCAACTATCTCAATAGTTTGTAAGGTTAGTGATGCATTAAAAGCATGTTATGATCGTGGCTTGATGGAAATTGTTTAACCAAAAATTTTTAAATTCCGCTGCGTTCTTGGTTGATTTCATTTCAATTGTAGGTTTGATTGGTTGGGCAGAAGTAGAGGTGCCTTTGGCTCAAGGAAACAACAGGCTTTGTTTTCAACAAAACAAAAAAAAAAAAGAAAAAAAAAGAAAAGAAAATACAAAAGGCTTAGTCAATTGATTTGGTGGAAAGGGGGACCTCCTTAACAAAATATACCACAAATGAAGCTATCTCTTGTAGTCTTCTTTAGTGTTGTTGTGCTTGGACTAGTGGCCCCTTGTGTGATATTTTGAAGGGCCCATGGCCTTAATAAGTGAGGTAGAGGGGGTAGTGTCCTTTAATCATTGAACCCCCATTATCCAAAGTACTAGCAATGGTAAACCAATTTGAGAAACATGAATGGAAAGCGTGGCCCAATAACATAAGATATGTATCAATGGAAAACAGTTTGAAGATGGGTGAGAAATTAAAGAAGAAAAAGAATATGGGGATGGATGTTTCACCTACTTAGTTCGGCACCCTTTTTTTTTTTTTTTTTTTTTCTTTTTTATGTATGTTCGAGTGTCAGCCTTTTATTCAAGATGTGACCTAGAAAATGCAGTGAAAATACAATTAATTATGGTTGGATGCCAAAAATTATGAATAAAGGTTGGGAACAAACTTCTTGTTGTTTTTTAATTATTGAAAATTCATAAAAGATGTAGTGAAAATGAACAGCAGTGTAGTGAAAATGAACAACAGTGTAGTGAAAATTCATAAAGATGTAGTGAAATTCATAAAAAATGCAATGAAATTTAGTATCAGTGTACTGAAATTTGGTACCGGTGCAGTGAAATTCATAAAAAAAAAACAGTGAAAAGGCTAAATTTGGATTTTAAAAAACTTGATTTTAATTTATAGGTCTACATGCATTAAAAAAATGCCTAACTAGGACTTATGGCATTAAAAATCCTCAGGGAGGACTTTATGCATTAAAGGGTTATAAAATAAGACTTTTGGTCAAAAATCCATTTTTTTTTAAGATTTATATTTTTATAAATAGAATAAATAGATATACGTCTAGACGAGAAGGATGGTGTGCACATATTCTAACTTTAGTTAAAGTTAGTATACTGTCATTAACTAATTGTTAGATTATACATGTATTTTGGAAAATCAATTTGTGAATCAAATTCTCCACTTATGTGTGTCATGTATGAAAAAACTTTGACATTTTGAAAAACTGACTATCGAATCATTGTGATTTTAAATATACATAATATGCGTAAGATGAATCTAATTCAACAAACAATATTTTCCAAATAAATATTTTACAATTAATTCAACTAGTCATGCTGATTTCAACTAAAGTCAGCACATGTGCACAAATTATTCTTATATAGATTTATAAATAATATAAGGAGTAATATATATAGATACAAATATGAAGGAAAATCCCTCCTTAAATGTACTTACAATCCGTTTCAAATTGATTATTTCTAAAAAAAAAATAAAACAAAAAACAAAAAAGATTATGCAGTAGAAATGCTTTTTTTGTTTGGTTAATTTTTTTTTCAAAAATTCGTAATAGGGATAGATTTATTTATGAAATAAATAAATAAATAAATAAATAAATATAGCAGCATTTGGTAAATTTTTAAAAACTTTTTAAAAGAAAATGCATGATATTTTCAAATTAATAAAAGCGTGAAAAAGACGGAGAAAAGAAGAAGATATTTTGTTGGTGTTATGACGCAATTGGAGTTTGGTTGGGAAAAGGCTAGGGTTTTTGGATTCCTATACAGCAACTCCTCCCCTCTTCAAACTTCTCTCATTACACTTGTCGTCTCCATTCCTTCACCTTCTTCTGTCGCCTTCAATCTCTTCTCTCCTTTCTTCTCACTAAATCTTCCTCTCTATCTTTCTTTCTTTCTTTCTTCTTCTTCTTCTTCTTCTTCTTCTCTCTCTCTCTCTCTCTCTTTCTCTCTCTCTCTCTCTATATATATATATATACATCTCTTCGTCGTTCTTGTTACTAAAAATATTTTCTTAATTCGAAATTTTCCTTCTCGCTTTGGATTATTTCGTCTATTTGCATTCGGAGGTTGAGGTTTCTTTGATCTTCGTGCCTAATTAGGGTTTTGAGTTGAGTTTGCAGAGAAAAAGCTAGCTTGAGCCACGGAACACAGAGGAGAAGCATCTTATCTTGTAGTGTATATATTGGGTACAGTTGCGGTAGAAGCTCGTGAATCCTCATTTCTGAAGTAGATAGATTTCTGCCCTTTTTGTTTTCTTCACAACCAATTGACTTGGTTGCTTAGGGTAGTTGTTAGTGTGAATCAGTCATTTACTGATTAGTATTGGGCATTGAACGAACGCGTTGAAAGGAAAAGGGATCAAATTGTTTCAATTATGCGTTCATCGTGGGCGGATTCTGTTGCAAACGTGGAAGCTGAAAATACAGTTTCAGGTTCTTCCATCAATAATGGAGTAGGAGGTACTTCACGTCCTGCCCGATCAACTTACGTGCCCCCACATCTACGTAATCGCCCACCTTCCTCAGATCCTCCTGCACCTGCTATTACTGCCCCATCATCTTCAAGTAACGATCGTTCTGGTTTCGGTGCCCCCTCTGGCGGCAGTCGCTGGGGCGGAGTAGGCGGACGCTCCGGATTTAGTAGTGGTGGCGGTGGGGGCGGCCGCTTTGGTGGGGCCGGTGGTGGTTGGAACAGCAGAAGTGGTGGATGGGACCGTGGGAGAGAACGGGAGGTGAATCCTTTTGGTGACGATGTCGATGTCGATGCGGAACCAGCATTTGCTGAACAAGAGAACTCCGGGATTAACTTTGATGCGTATGAAGATATTCCGGTGGAGACTAGTGGGGATAATGTTCCACCTCCTGTAAATACATTTGCAGAGATTGATTTAGGGGAAGCATTGAATCTGAATATAAAGAGGTGTAAGTACGTCAAACCAACACCCATACAGCGCCATGCCATTCCAATATCACTTGCAGGGCGCGATTTGATGGCGTGCGCTCAGACTGGGTCGGGCAAGACTGCTGCTTTCTGCTTCCCAATTATTAGTGGAATTATGACGGGGCAGTTTGCACAGAGACCCCGCGGGTCAAGAACTGCTTACCCACTCGCCCTCATACTATCGCCTACCAGAGAGCTATCATGCCAGGTCAGTTTCTCATATTCATTCTATACATGGTTGCATAATGCTTCTTTGTGCGTATGGATTTTTGAGGGAATTTTTGGACGCGTGTTGCAGATACATGAAGAAGCAAAAAAATTTTCCTATCAAACTGGTGTGAAGGTGGTTGTTGCTTATGGAGGAGCTCCAATTAATCAGCAGGTTATTTCTTTATTGGCATTGGCCACATGCACATTATATATAGGACTGATTGTTATTACTGGGACCTAGGATAGAACTCCAGCAGCTCAATTTTTAAGTTTGAGCTACACTGAATTGCTAATTGCTAGCATTTCTCGCTATAAATTATTCTGGTCTCCCAAGTTCCCAACAACGTCCCCCCCAACCCCCCACAAAAAAAACAAAAACAAAGAAGAGGTGTAGAGATAAATTACAAAAAGAATTATGGAGTGACGGGGCTTCATTCTTGGAGTCAAATAATTGAGAAGTATAATTATCAGGTTGAACTGTTGAAGGATAGATGTAATTGTAGAATGCAGACCCCCCACCCAAAAAAAAAAAAGAAAAGAAAAAGAGAGAGGAAGAAACTAAACACTGGTAAAAATAAAATAAAATTCACTTGTGTATTTGATGCCTTTTTCGTTTTTACAATGTCCAATTTGTTCTTAAGGTTCAGTTTGATTGCCTGGGCTGTTAGTCGTTATATAACCAACTTCCCTCTGAATATCCAGTGTTCACGGTGATTGTTTACTGATGCTATGTTATGTTCAATCAGCTGAGGGATCTGGAGAGAGGTGTTGATATTCTTGTGGCAACTCCAGGGAGACTAGTTGATCTGTTGGAGAGGGCTAGAGTTTCACTGCAGATGATTCGGTATCTAGCTCTAGATGAGGCAGATCGAATGCTGGATATGGGTTTTGAACCTCAAATCAGAAGGATTGTGGAACAAATGGATATGCCTCCGCAAGGTGTGAGACAGACGATGCTGTTTAGCGCCACCTTTCCGAAAGAGATTCAGGTTTATTTACTGTATAGTGATCTTTTAAGTTTCCCTTCATCATATTATGTTGGTTCCCTGATTTAATATTTTTGGCATTTATCTGCCTTACTGGTGCATTATAATGCTTATCATTTGAAGTAAAAAACACTAAAACACATAATTTCACACATTGTTCACAGCATAAAGTATAAATTGAACATTGTACCTTGGCTGGGTCATATTTTGTATATCATGTCGTTTTGTTCAAATTTTTTTTTTTTTTACATGCTATTTTGGTCTATATCCTGTCTTATGTGAGTTCTTATTCTTGATTTGAATCACCTTCAAACTGGTCGTTGAAGCTTTGATTACGCCACGAAGTTACCTTGTATATATTAGTCACTTCTGATTGATGAGCTCTTTGAGATGGTTTGGTCAGGTGTTTGCTAGGCTGTTGTGCACTGGCAGTATGTTGAAGATTGATGTCTGATCATTCAGATTACATCTGACAGTTTCTGAAACTTTTGGCTTATGCAGAGATTGGCCTCTGATTTTCTATCAAAGTACATTTTTCTGGCTGTGGGGAGGGTTGGTTCAAGCACTGATTTGATTGTCCAAAGAGTTGAATTTGTGCTTGAGGCTGACAAAAGAAGCCATCTCATGGACCTTCTTCATGCACAGAGAGAAAATGGATCTCACGGCAAGGTAATGCTAACAAAAACACAGTGAGTAATTTGTGGATTCTGGACTTACTATTATTATTTTTAATACTCTATCCTGAAGATTATTTTGATTATTTGTTTATATTCTCTGATTTATCTTTTGAAAAACTGTTTTCTGATTCAATTTTGATTATTTGTTTCGCTAATGAGTTTGCAGCAAGCTCTGACTTTAGTTTTTGTGGAGACAAAGAAAGGAGCTGATTCTTTAGAACATTGGCTGTGCATGAATGGTTTTCCAGCAACTACTATTCATGGTGATAGATCACAGCAGGTATGCCTTAGTTTGATTTAGTGCTTGTTTTGGTTGGGAATATGTTTTAATTCTGCCTGTGCATGTCGAGTGTTGAGACTTGAAGTGTGGTTTCTGTTTCATCCCCTTCTATGCTTTGTCTGTTGTCATGCAGTTGAGTATAAATGTGGAGCCAGGGAGGGGTATATATGTTACTACATCATACAGTTTTTGCTATTCAGCAAAATACTGAAAATATAATATGCTATGTGGCAGCCATTCCTTCTCTTTATTTCCGACTATCTGTATTTGTTCATATTTCATTTTTAATTTGCAGTTTTACCAATTTTTATTCCCCCTCCCCACTTCTATTCTCTCTTTTTTTCTTTTTTTCTTTTTTCAAATCCTTGCAAGCACCAAGCACTTTTGCTCATTTTGTTGCTTTTAAAGAACTAAAAGGTGTCAAAAATGAAAACTTTGTGATTAGTAAAAAGAGCAGACTTATAAGAATCTTTAGTTTGCATATTTTATGTTTTCTCAATACCGTGATCTATTATTTTGATGACTTGGTATTCTACATTCTAAAACATGAGGCATATGCTTTTCTTGGAGTTATGTTTAGGAGAAATATGTTTATGTTGGTTAAGTCTTCTCAGCGGTGAGTCTTTAACCTGGTCTCTTCTTTGGATATAAGTTCAATGAGAACTAGACTGCATCCAGGGTTTTGATGGATTGGTACTAAATGTTGGAATCATGACTCAATGTTGTATTAGAATATAATAAGTAGCTGGAGAAGTGTTAGTGCTTAAATACCCTGATGAAATTACTAGCTTGGGGCTTTAGGCGTGATAGTTTGATATTGAGGTGTTTTATCAGGATTTATAACTACATTTTTTACTCAGTAAAGCAATTATGTTTATTTTATTTGACTTACCTAGAATCTTATTCTCGTCACTGAGTTTAAAATAAAAATTCTGCTGGATATTTTAAATTGTGTAAAACTGTAAATTTTGTCTTAGAATGTAGCTTTGGGACTAAATTGACCTAAATTTGTCATCCTGATTCAATTTTGGTTTGATATTCTCTTAAATTAACTGATGGGGCATATAGATTTGGTTATCTAACCTTTTCACTGGTAAATCTGAAACAATTTTTCAAGAGCTAAAACTTTGGATCAAGGGCCATATCATTTGTTAGATCCCTATCCTTTCTCACTACCTCTAACCATGTTATTTTAGGCATATATATATATATATTCAAAGAATGGAAATTTGCTTAGCCAAGCAAAATGATATTATGAAAAAGAAGAAGAAGATAAGCATATAACTGATTCAACTTTTAAATTATATTGTACAGGACCTCTTCCAATCTACATGCAGTGGTTACAACTGCAAGAATTCCATTCCAGTAACCTAAGAGACCCAAGAGACATCCATAATTAGTGCCAATATTAATGCTGAGAATGAACACACTAGCTAAGTCAACCTCCTAAAATTTCATCAATATATAGTCTTTTAAGATGAGATAACAAGAACCTCTTTCAATTCATTAATTAGGACTTGAACCGGCAGTTTATCCACTGAAATTTCCAACATTGAGAAATACTAGCTATTCAGAAAACATTTTGGGTGGTATGTGTTCTTAAAAGTCAATGTTAAGAAAACTAGCAATCAATTAGCGGTTTGATGCATTCCCCTTTAATGGTATATCCATATTCCATAGATAGTCAATATTTTGGTTTACTTTTCTTAGATAAAGGAATCTTGACATGCAATGAATTTGACATGCTTTATTTTCTCAATTGCAGTCCAAATTTTCAGATCTTAAACTTTCTTCATTCTTCTCAACAAAGCAAGAACCATGCATACCTGTTCTCAAACATAGTGGAGGTGGCTAGCACTCTTCATATGTTTCCTTCTTCCTTCCTTGGGGTTTTGCTCTCCCATTGAAGTAAAAAGGGTAGACCATTACTAAGAGGGAAGCTTATTCCATGAGCATCTTGGCCAAAAATAGACTTAAACATAGATTTGATAAACTCAATCCCTCTCCTTGAGCTAATGTTCTAACGCCCTCTTATTTTTCAAAAATTGTTATCTCCTAGGGAAGTTTGTCTGAGAGACACACGTGCCCCACTTGATAAGGAAGAGCGTTTATTCTTCTTTCCAGTGATTGCTAGAATCCATCCCACTCTGTTTTGAAGAAGAGTGCTTCTGCCACGAGGCTTCTGCATGTTTTTCTAGAGTGGTGGTGTCCACTTGGATTCCATCTTGGGTGGCTAATGCCTCCTTTAATTGTGGGCTGCAATAAAACCCGATGTCACTGATTTGGGGCTTGTATTGGCGAGCGCATCATACGAAGAGCCTTGCTTTGGGCCTTCTTTTGGCGCCATGGCTAGCTACTAGTTTGGCCCCTCATGGGCTGTTTGGGGTGCTTTAAGACACTGCTTGGTCTTGATCATCAGCCACTGGGGCTGTTTTGGTTATCAGTCATCACCTGACAAACTCAACCATGGCTTTTCCAGCCATTCCATGCGTTGATAATTTTGATTATAGCTGTTGAAAAATGGCTGCCAACAAATGCTCCTTTGTGATCTGGGTGTTGATTTTATGAAGGATCAGAACCATTCAGCTGCTGCCAAAAAGAGTTGCAATTTGGGTTCACAGTGGCAACTACGGTTAAAAGTCTGTGATCCCATGTATTTTGTGTACTAATTGATGCTTGTTTTGAACAACTTAGGCTATGCGCTAACAAGTTTTTTTAATGTTTTCCATATTTTGATCAAATTATGTCTGCATTATTTGTTAAGAAAGTGTCGAGGACTAATCCAGCACTGGCTAGGAGAGAAATTTGTTATTAGTTTCTTGGGCTTTTGGGTTGTCTTTCACTTCAATTGTGATTCAATTTCTTTGGATTTGAATGCATCAAGCTTGTTGGCCTTCTTCAATTTAGTTGACTGATTGAATTTTTGGGAAATTACTGTTTTACCCTGCAACTTTCACCCAATCACACAGTGCACAGTTTTAGTTTTAGTTTTTTTTTCCCAAACACATTGACCCCCTATAATGTTGATCTGTGGCAATTTTCAACCTTCCATTAGTTAGCTGTTTGATTATTTGATGAAAAAAGATGGGGTTAGGCTTTTATTTTTGCGTGTAGTATTTATCCTAAATTGCTAATGTATTTACGAGCATACGGGTGGAGTTTTCTGATTTTTCTTAATATATTTTAATTTCTATGAATTATTTTTTCCATCCAGTAAATAATTCATAATAAATTAAATATATTGAGAAAACTCAAGAAACTTCATTGATATGCTTGTAGATACACTAGCAATTTAGGACAAACACTGCATGGAAAATGATAAGCTTAATACCATTTTTCGTCAAAGAATCAAATGTCTGGCTAACAAAAGTGTGAAAAGTGTCTCAGATCAAAACTATAGGGGTCAATGTGCTTCAAAAAAAACTATAGGGGTAAATGTGTAAATGAGTATAAGTTGAAGGGGTCAAATATAATTTTTCCTTAAATCTTTTAAGAGTTTAAACAGTTTAACACTGATATGGAATGCTATGGTTGGGAACTGGACAATCGGAAAAAAGCTAAACCCTTTACTTGATGTATCTTATAGTTCAATATGGTTCCTTCTTTCTATGCAGGAAAGAGAACACGCATTGAGATTGTTCAAAAGTGGCACCGCCCCAATTTTGGTGGCAACTGATGTGGCAGCACGTGGTCTTGATATTCCCCATGTTTCTCACGTCATCAATTTTGACCTTCCCAATGACATTGATGACTATGTTCATCGGATAGGACGGACTGGGCGAGCTGGCAAAACAGGGCTAGCCACTGCCTTCTTCAATGAGAATAACTCCTCTATGGCTCGAGCACTAGCTGATCTGATGCAGGAATCGAACCAAGAAGTTCCTGCTTGGCTCTCCCGTTATGCAGCTCGCTCTTCGTTTGGCGGAGGGGGAAGAAATCGTCGATCAGGGGGAGGTCGTTTTGGTGGTCGTGACTTCCGAAGAGATGCATCTTACAATAGGAGTGGGGCTGGTGGAGATTTTTATAGTGGAGGCAACAGTGGCGGTGGATATGGAGGTGGTGGCAGCGGTTATGGAGGTGGACATGGCCCAGGCGTGACAAGTGCATGGGACTAGTGCCCCTTAATTACATGACTCTTTTTGCTAAAATATAATTTTGAGACAAGGCAGCACGCCTTCTTTTAATCTGTACTTCTATTTTTATTTTTGGAGATCCCCTCTTCATAGGTCAAAGGATAATGTTTTGTTGATAGTTATAAATTCCCTTTTGGTATTTCTCACAGTTGAAATTTGATCTATGATTACATGTGGTGGAGGGGGCTGTAGGGTTGGTATCTACACCTCCCTTATAAGGATTCAGAAGAGGCTTGTAATAGCGGCGTGTGGTGCTGGAAAACAACTAACAGAGTATTCAGGTTTTTCGGTTTTTAGTTTTTGATAGAATATTTAATGGAGAGTGATTTCTTTTTGTTTAAGAGATTTATATTTTATCGGAACTAAATTGGTGATGGTTATCATTTTAAGCAGCGTTGGTTTTGATTTTAAAATGAAATGGTAATGAGTTTGGGACATATATTTAACCTAACCTATAAATTCTTTGGTTTTTGCGAGGTTTGTCTGTTGGCTTCTTTATTATGTGCGTATATTCCAAGTCCTATGTAGGCTTTCTGTGCAGCTCCATCTCGCAGGATGGTGAGGCTTTTCCCTCCTAGAGTTGAAGGGTTTTGGTCAGTTGTGATGGTCCACTAAAATGGACCCTTATGATGCTTTGGGACGGTGGTTCAAATGTCCTTTTGTGACTACATTTCCTTGTGGAGATGAGATTTGAATGAAATTCATTCGATCCCTTTGTACAAAAGCTAGAAGTTAATAAATTAAATAAGGTACCATCTGTAATGAGTGATGTTTTTGACTAGAGGTGATCTGCCAGTTCTCACCTACCGTAATTCCCGCATCTTCGGAATGTAGATTAGTGGGAATATGATCATTAAAAAAGTTAAAAAAGAGTTTATAGACTTCGTCTCTGTTGCAATACCTGAAAAAAAGAAGGAAAGAGAAATGGGTGCAGTTGCATGCCATTTGGATCACAGAAGCATGCAGCTGCAAATTGGTTGATACAAGCAAACTTTTTCTAACGTAAGAACTAAATCAGTTAGGAAACAGACGAGCTCGGACAGGGAGAGAGTAACAAGCATAGCTCTGTTCAAAACACGCAAGCAGGGAGCTCCAGTATAGGTGTGGAACCAGGAATTTTTCTAACCCCAATAAGTACAAAGTAAAATAGTCCATTCCTGAGGCAAACAAACAACTGAGTATAGCTGGAAACAAACCATTGATTATAGAACCATTACTAAAACCCATGGAAATTAATTCAATTCTAAAATATGAACTGTGATTAATTCATTACTTCTATGAGCTCTGTACATCTGTATATATAAAATGTTGGCACATAAAAATCACCATCCTTGTAAATGAATGTTAAAGACCATCTACAAAAATAATTTCCCTTTTCTTTTTCTTTTTTTTCCCCACTGGTTTTGGGGATGGGGGAGAGGGGAGGAGGCGTGGAAAAATCATGTGACTTTAATCCTCTCCATGATTAAAGTCGAAGGACTTGAGTTCTTTGTAGTGGGTAATTACTTGAATACAACTGCTCCAATGTGTGGCTGCTACTTCAAAGCAGATTGGCTCTCTTTTGAGACTATGCCAATAGAGGCTCCATCAACGGCCTTGATACTTGGGTGTGAAGATTCATGGTGTATGTAACCACTACCCCAACAAGGGCACAGATAGCTGGAACAAGACCCAAACCGTATCTTGTAATTGAAAAACAGCTGATTATGGAATGACATCCCTGGAGGTCCAGAGAGGTACCTGCATAATAGTGTATGGCATCAACTTCAAATTTGTGACCAAGAACAACCATCAGCTCAAGAGGACTCCGGAGCATTTTACAGAAGCAACTGGGGACAAAAAACAAAATAATCTATTTATAACTTCCAGTGTGCACGATCTGGTTAGTGTAGCTTTACATGCACTGTAGTAATTAACAGGTGGTCATCAAGTAGCTGGGTTCCAAAATAATTGAATGTCACCAAAAATGTCACAAATATTAATATTAGGAACTTTGGATGAATTTGGACCACCTGACTTTAAATTGCTGTTTAGATGGTGTGAATTTGTTGAAGTGGCAAGTAATCAGATCATTCGGAACCAAATGATCATGATACTGTTTTCCACTAAAAATCTCTGAACAGGGGTCCATCTAGCAATGGCTCATATAGACCACACAGCATAGTTACTAGAATAGGAAGCAGAAGTACTGGGAAATTGTAACAGGAAACATGGTCCAAAACGTAAATGGAAAACATGAAACAGAGATACGATTTGGAATTGAATGGTCAACTCCCTGGGAAACCTACCGAGAAACTTCGATTGACATGAAACACCGGAGATAATGCATGGGAAATCGAAATGTAAACTTTAGGGAATAGCCTAAAAAACTTGAGACATGTTTATCAACCATTGTGAAAAAAAAGGCTTTTGAGAGAGAGAGAGAGAGAGAGAGAGAGAGAGAGAGAGAGAGAGTTTGTGGGTACAATTTAATATTATACCAATTCCTTGGCCATACAAAATTCCCATCACTGAAAAGTCAAAAAGACACCAATAGTGAAGCAAAAAAAATAAAATAAAATCTGAAAAGGATAAGAAGCCCCATTACTGAAAATTGTATTAACTTCAAGTTGTTAGAAAAACTGCTAGAAAATAGGTTAGATACCAGCTCTAATTTATATTTAAGAACTAAGACACAATGCTTGCCCCGTGAGAATCTGGAAACCAAAATTTCTAATTAATTCTTTAAAAGCTGTTTGAACTTCTTGCTTAAATTAGGCTAGAATTGTTTCCACAAGTGTATCATTGAATAAAAGTAGAAATTTTGATGGGGCATGACCTGTGTTGTGCCCCGGATAGAAGTGAGATAAAGTAGGAGACATAGTTAGCTAATTTTACATGTGTGATAGCAAACATAATTCACATGGATACAGCACATGGATACAGCAAAGTACTCTTGGTCTGCTCACTGAACAATAGCAACCATTCATTTAATAAAAATATTTCAGTTGCATGTGAAAGATAATGGTCTAAAAAATGAAGGTTATGATCACCCAATAGCCGAGATTTCCTTTGCACAGGGAGTCTCTTAGATAGGACCCATCAAATAGTAGGTTTTTTCCTAGTACGAATCAAAGCCCAAATGAATTAACCTACTTACTCAATAAAAGCTTGAATCAGGTAGGGAAATAAATCATGCAGTTTCTCTTTTTAATTCGAACCAACACTCCCCATAGCACGACTAAATTCAAACCCAAGAAAAACAAATATCTCTGTGTCCACACATGTGCACACACACTCATAAAGGCAAAAAGTGTAAATATAAAAATTCTTTTGAGTATAAATTTGCAAAGAGAGAAAAACTAAAGAAGCTTACTTTCATATGATTCAAGAATGAACAAGGCAAGCCCGCATGAGATTTTGTCCAGGAAGCTCAATGATCCATAAACAAATGCACATCCATTAATATCTTCACCAACAAGGACACTTTGCATGCTTACTCCAGTCACCTGTTGTTCCAAATAAATAAATAAACCAAAAATATAAATATAAGCAACTTTAAGGTTGGGATTAACTAATAAAATTCTATGAGTTTGGAAGGTTAAATTAAAAAGCATGAAGTTTTGACGCACAGATGAACCAGCTAACTATTAAATGGATAAGATAAGAACTTTCTCCATAATAAGGACATAGAGGCTGGTGTTGTACTTTATGTTTCATATTACATTTGATCAAATTTAAACATTAAAATGCAAAACATGTTTGACTTAATTTGATCAACGTTTATAGAGCACAATTGAAGGTCACTATTGAGAGTTTTTGGTAAACTGAACCCCTTCCATATATATATATATA
>JAESVK010000472.1:144535-172802 GCA_017140935.1 Hamamelis virginiana | reverse complement strand
GAATTTGAATTGACCAAAATGCCCCTCATAAGAATCTCAAGCTCCATACAATCATCATTTATATCAAATTTATTTATCATGATAATTAATGTGGTATGACAAGTTAGTTTTTTTTTACTAGCATTACCTCGTCATTTGATATGAATGCACTACCAAAAAAATGAGCTATTGTGACGGAAATTAACCGTCAGGCAAGAAACAAAAAATGACTTAATAGAGTACATGTATATTATTGTTAGAACAATGTTACAAGGACATGTACATACTTAGTGATTTAATAGAGTACATAACCCTTGCTAGAACTAAATAACAAAAAATGATTCATGTACTTGTCTCTAAATATTTATGATTAAGGGCTTGTTTACTTCGCGAAAATTTTTATAATTTTTATTTTCTATGAAATTTTTTTAAGAACAGTTTTCATTTTCAGTTTTCAAAATTTAGAAAATATGTTTACTTTACAAAAATTAAAATTGTTTTCAAAATCTAAAAATAGTGTAAATGCATTTACTAAAACTATATATTATCTTTATATATATGTTTTATTATTTTTATTTTTTGGTTTTACAGTTGGTCTACATATATTTTTCTATGTTTATAAGCATTGCCACAATATAATCTTTGTTTTCAATTTTCGTGAAAATACAAAAAATGTCTTTTTGATATTTTTACATTTTCTTAAAAACTGAATTCATTTTCTAGAAAATAGTTTTCATATTTTACAAGTAAATGAGTTTTTTAGACCGTTTTATGTTTTTATTGAAAATAAAAATGAAAATTGCGAAAATTTTCACGAAGTAAATAGGCCCTAAGCTTTTATATATTAAATTTGAGTATCCTTTTATTAGCATTAACTATATTCTTGTCGACTTTGTTGAGAGTATAAGCAAAACTTTTTTAAGATCTCCAACATGATAATATGATATATAATCCAATTTATGTAATCATAATAAGAGAAAAAAAATGTTAGCAATCCTATACAAGATTTTCATCCTCTCACAAAGTGGAATGAGTCTAAAATTTGATGGTGGCATCCGCATCCACTATATTAGTGAATGGAAATTATACATACGAAAATTTTAAAACGGATTTAACAAAATATCATTAAAAAGAAAAATTTATAACAAAGACAATAAAGACACACCAATAATATTTTTAGGATTTGTTTATAAATTAGATCTGGTTAGGTCCAATATTTATTTTTATACGGTTTTTAAATAAATCAACTTAGAATTGGTTTAAAAAAAAAACTGTGCTTATAACTTATCTTTTATATAAACTTAAACAAATTATAAGATAAAAATACTTACCAAATAGTGGGAAAATCGACCAGTTTTTTTTCCTTGTTTACAAATACATATCTCAAACTTTGATCATATGTTAGTCTTATTCAACTTCATTGCACACAATTATACTAGGAAAAAGCATATAGGAGCTAGTAGAGTTGAAACTTAGATAATTTTACCCAACTTGCCCACTAGATGAATGTAATCAAATTCGTCTTTGTCCGACCAAGTTTTTATATTTGACAAACAGTAACTTAGTATTATTCTATTAAAGGTTATCCAATGATGAAAATTTTTGAAATTAAAATCTCTAACTTTTTTTTTTAAAAAAAATGTTGGCAACTTGGCATACCAGTAAACTTAGAGCAACTCTGGTGGTTGGACCATTTCTTTTGGATTCAAATCCCTTTTTTGGAATCTACTATAGGGGAAATGCATAGTCATTTGGATCCAGGTGCTCCAATGATAGTGGATCCATTTTTGTTTTTGGTTACATGGGAGGAGATTCGACCCCTTGACTTAGTCCCTTAACCCCTCAATCCATTTTTTAGCTCCATTCTCTCTCTCTCTCTCTTCTCCCAAACCGATCACAAGTTTCTAAGCATTTGTATGTGTCTTGGAGAAAAATGAATACAGCTAAATTTGAATTGAAATTTGAATCAATTTTAAGATCTAATCTATTTTGATTCTACTTTTAAATCCACAATTTTTGCATCTCTACATATGAACCCACTATTGAAATTGCTTTTATGGGATGTATCTTTAATGGAGAGTGGAGACAAGAGAGAGAACTAAACTCCCTAGCTTATGAAAAGGGCAAGGACAATTTAGGTAAATACAAGGCAAGAGTCAAAAAGGACTGACCTGACTATAAAAGAAAAAGATAGGACTAAATAGTAAAAAAGAAGAGCATGAATATTAATAAATAAATAAATATTAAATAATAAATATCTCCTTTCTCCTTTTTGCGCGTGGACAAGGGACAGGGGAACTTGTAGGGATCTGAGGGCACGCTTTGGATCGCTGTTCTCTCCATCCCGATAGGTATATGCGTACTGCGCACCCCACCCCACCGCTCCGACACCCCATACGTACACATTACACTCCTCCCAGTAAAATTAAAAACCTAGAGAGAGAAACTACTGAAAAAGACACACTTCTACCCATACATATAGAGAGAAAAAGTGTGAGGAGAGAGAGAGAAGACGCCTTTATTTATATTGCAGGAGGTGTTGTCGGCTCCAAACAGGCAAACACCCGATCGATCATCGACCAATCGATCTCATCATCTTCATCTCTTTGGTTTCTTTTTCTCTTTTTTTGGTTTTCGAAACCCTAGATAGAAGGAAAAGCTAGCTATATCGACTAATCGATCAACTCTCGGCGTGATTCTAGGGTTTTCTGCATCGGAATCCTTGTCGGTACGTGGATCCCCTGGCGTGTTTGAGTTGATTCTTTGTAAATTAGCTGGTAGAGAGAGGGAGAGAGCGTTGGGAGACTGATATGATATGGTATGTTTAATTCTCTCTGTTTTAGGTTTTTTTTTTGTTTCATTTTTTGATCGTTGTAGCAGAGTATGGTTTTGATCTTAATAGCATTTGGATTTTGTTTGATTGCTGAGAAAAATGAAGAAAAATGAGTGAATTGAATCCGTGAATTTTACGTCTTATGCTATTATTGGCCATGTTGTTGTTTTAGACTTTTAGTCGCAGTTGGATTTTTTAAAATTAAAAATGGAAAAATTCATGATTCAAAAATTTCTCTTCAATTCCTTGGTTCATTTTCTCGGTCTACGACCCTTTAGAATCATATTATACTTACCTCCGATTTCGAGTCAATACACATGTAGAGAAAAATTCAGTGGCCTTTGACTTTCATCTCCCTCTCTTTCATATATATATATATATATATTCTCTGTGTGTACGCACGCGGAGAGCGATGAAATCCCCTCGCTCTATTTCTGTACATGTTGGTATATCTGTGTTAAATGAGGTGTCTGAATCATAATGTTCATGCATCTGATCACAATCTTTATGATATATGTGCCATATCGCTCCCCTTTTTTCCGCTTTGAAAGTTGTCCATCTTTTTTGCGTAACGAACGTTTGATCCTTTACTTTGCAGGAAATTTGCCCATTTTGAGCTAAAGGAGGTTTGCGCTTATCTGCCCAGCTTGTGAGTACTCCATGCTTTTTGTGCGCGTTGTATATATCGCCCGTTAAAGGTCGAACAACCAACTTTTTCGCACCATTTAAGGCATAAAGCAGAGCAACTGGCACAAAGTAGTGATTAACGCAATAATTAGCCGTCTTTGAAACCCATTTGCATTAGTTCTTCGTGGTATGGTATTAAATGCATTTTAATTACTGGGTGTTGTTTTAGTTGGCGAAAGGGTTAAAAGCTGCTTGTCTCCGTCAACAAAACTACTTTTATCAGAGGTTTAATACGTTGAGCTCTCTCTGAGGATTTCTGTGGTTTTCTCATGGCATTCACGGCTTTGCACCATTCCTCTGGAGGACATGGTGGTTTGGGTCTGTATTTATCTCTTAAATTTGTTCACGATTTTGTTTGTATTGCTTTGTTGCTGGCAATTATTATGCTGAAATATAGTTAGATATTGGACTATTTTATTATATTACCTTAAAAGGACTTTTATTTTTTATTAGAGAAAAAATGAATTATAATTCAGCTCCGGTTGTTTTTAAGGAATAGAATTTTTCCAAGAAGAAAATAAATTTCAGGTCTATTCAGATGATTTTTCCTGGAGCTAATCGAAGATACTTGATAAACTTTTCTCGATCTTGACATAAAATATCCATCAAGATAAATGGAGCCTGAAAGAATTTGTTTTACTGTTTTAATTTTCCAGGAATTATTTCCTTTTGAAACAAACAGAGCCTTACAGATTGTTCCATGTTTGCATTATTGTTAAATTAAATATTGACAGTAATTTTTGCTTTGTTTATTTATTAATAAGAAACATAAATGCTTGAATTTGTTTTGATTAGAATGCAGAACATTTGATGAACATAAAAGGGGTCCAAGTTTTTATTTGATCTTTAAATGCTCTTTTGTGTTATTTTTGAGGTGATTAATGCTTATATTTCTTAGATTGGATTAAAACCTTATACTAGGGTTATTGAAATTGAACCTGTGGTCAGCATATAGAACAAGATATGCATATAGCTAATGTTTAGCTTTTTTCTTCCCCACATGAACTCCACTTCTTGAATGTCAGAAGCATGACCCAAATCAAAGTATGAAATCATGGTGGGAAGGGACTATAGGAGAGTAACCACATATCCATCTTAACTCTTTAAAAAATTAATCCATCCTCGCATTAAGCACAGATGTGAAAATGACCCTGGACTCCTGGAGCATTTCAAGTTCACACTCCTGATGCAGACAGAATGGAGGGTATGATACATGCGGAATATGTGAACCTTTATACTGTTATTTACATTATAAGCTATAAGAATCCAACCATTACCACATGAATGCAAACTTTATTTTTGCGTCTGAAATGTTCATTAGATATATATATAAAAAATATTTTTTATGGCCAAATAAGGAACAAATTCCCACATAGGATTATATTCTTAAGGTCATTCACTTTCATCGTTGAACCTCCATAAGTGCCCCAAGTAATCTATGTAGTATAAGATTACGGTGAATAGATGACTTTAAGTGGTGAAAAACTTTTGGTAGAAATTACAATTCCTACAAGCATGTGGTAGTGCTTTCTATTTTACCTGTACTTACTCTGTTATGCTTTTGCTTGTTTGTGCTAGTCTTTGAATTGCATACTTTTGTGTCGTGCTAAGATAACAATCCTAATCTTAACGTTACTTGTAGTCTGTAGCATGCAGTGTTGCTATGTACTGTACTGTCTGTACTATTTGTCGTGTATTTTCAATTTGCTTCTTTCCTTTCTTTCTTTTTTCCCCTCCCAGTTGCTTGTATATTTTCAATTTGTTTCTTTCCTTTCTTTCTTTTCTGCCCCTTCCAATTGTCATTCTTCTTCTTTTTAAAATTTAATTTAGTTTTATGGTCTTCTGTTTATAGGGGCCTCCAGTGATGCCTTGTATAAGGAACTATGGCATGCCTGTGCTGGACCTCTTGTCAGCGTTCCTCGTGAAAACGAGCGAGTTTATTACTTTCCACAAGGCCACATGGAACAGGTATGTTCAACTGTGAAATTTATATTGAATGCACAAGTCTAATTAATTCTCTTACTTGGTCATACTTATAGAAAGATTTCTCTCTGGAACCCCTGGCTTGTGTTTTCAATGTGCAAAATCTATATATTTTGATAGAAATGTGGACCTTACTTGGCTATCTTAAGATTAATCTCCTTAATTGACAGTTTCTTGGTGTTCTAGTTGCATAGTGCTCATAGTTTTAGACTTTTGCAGTTCTTCTTTTTTCATTTTATTTGGTTAATTTGTGGAGTTCTCAGTACCTGACTATTCATTTATTCTTCAATGTTAGATTCATGTGGATTTTTGTTTATATCTGACAATTATTTATTTATACCTCAAATCAATAAGAATTCTTAGATATCCATTGTAGTGTTCATATTGATTATTTTCCTTTTCTTTTATGGTATAGTTTCTCTCTCCATTTTCTTACAGATATTGTTTTTTCCTATAGCTTGAAGCATCAACCCATCAGGGTTTAGATCAGCAAATGCCTTCATTCGATCTGCCATCTAAAATTCTTTGCAAAGTAGTTCATGTTCAACTTCGGGTGAGTTATCAGATGATCATTTGACATTCTTATAATGGATTTCTTTTATCTTTGCTTCCATTGTCAACACCAAGAAAATTGGCTTATTATTCTCTATTCTCCACCTAGTAATTTTTCTTAGTACTTTTTTCTTGGAGTGTAGGCTGAACCTGAAACTGATGAGGTTTATGCACAAATTACTCTGCTACCTGAACAAGATGTGAGCTTTCTCTCCCTGTTTCTCACTGTAAATTCTGGAATTATATAGCTGATTTTGACAAACTACTCCTAGTATATACGTTTAGTATTTTGGCACGATTGCTTCTAACCCATGGACTCTTTATTTCTTCCTTTTCTTTTGTTCCTATGCCTGCCTTCTTTATATTCCCATATGCGGATCAGCAAAGTGAAGTTACAAGCCCAGATCCACAGCTACCGGAACCTCAAAGGTGCACGGTCCATTCATTTTGCAAGACACTTACCGCATCTGACACAAGCACCCATGGTGGATTCTCTGTTCTTCGGAGGCATGCAGATGATTGTCTGCCGCCACTGGTTAGTTTTAAAATCTCGATTTCGTCTTCCCTCCTTTATGAGATGCCAAATAAATTTTTTTTTTTTTTTTTCCAAAAGTTCCTCCTACCCTTTCTAATTCAATTTTCTTTTCAGGATATGTCCCAGCAGCCACCGTGGCAGGAATTGGTTGCAACTGATCTTCATGGCAGTGAATGGCATTTCCGTCACATTTTTCGAGGTTAATATTCATTGGTATTAATTTCTTGTTACGATACTGGTTAGCCTTACTTGGAGCCGGGCATATTCGAATTTCCAAAGATGGAAAAATGGAAACATGGTTGTAGTTGCTTTACTTTCTATGGTACTTGAGGTTATAGGGTTTTTAATTTGATTACTCAATTTTTTTGTGGTGTTGGGTACATGCAACATTCTGTACTTTGATGTGGACAATTTTATTGGTATATAAATCTAGTTCCAAATGGATGCAATCCTCCCCATAGTTTTTGTTGTGACAACTAGCAGTAGCACACATGTTGGTTGTGAAAAATTAGGATGGTTTCAATAAGCTACAATTGCATATGAAGAGTCTTGAGGAGTGTCCGTTTATGGTGGGAGTTAGCTTGTGGTTTGTAGTAAGACCTTTGGGGGGTGGGGGTTTGCTTTTAATTCGTGCTAAGCCCTTTAATATCTTTAGGAATCTGTTTCAGGTGAGCATTGGCGGTTTATTTAGAGGCTATAGGTTATGATGTCAAGTTGTCTACTGATTTTGCATTTTCTGGAGCTTTTGGGTGGGTAGAGTGGTCTATGCCTGATCTCCTAGCTCTGTAATGCGATCATATGGAAGCTAGGCCAAGAGGCTTGTTGAGTATCGCACTGGAAGGAGATTTCATGTCCTATACCAATGGGGAAGCAATTTCTCTTAAGGTTTCTGTTTCTTTTATTGTCGCTACCCCTATACCTTATATCAAGTAACTCTTGAGGCAAATTTCTTGTCAACTGTAGTTTATGTCTCAGTTCTGTTGTGTGAATAATTTCCCCAATTATCAAATACTCTCGTGGACTGTTTGGATTTAATGCTTTCAAAGTGGTTTGTCCTCGTTAGCTTTATTGTCCAGTGTTGTGTTTATTCTTTGTCCTTTTCTCTTTCTTTATGGACTCCTATCTTTTTTCCTTTGGTTTTCTATGGAGGAGATTTTTGTGGATTACAAATGTGTGATACAAGGACCCTGCTTTTCTTGGTTTATCAGCTTCATGTTGAGGCACATCCACACCCCTAT
This sequence comes from Hamamelis virginiana, assembly GCA_017140935.1. Lineage (NCBI taxonomy): Eukaryota > Viridiplantae > Streptophyta > Magnoliopsida > Saxifragales > Hamamelidaceae > Hamamelis > Hamamelis virginiana. The sequence goes on along the minus strand of JAESVK010000472.1, from coordinate 164,995 downwards.
TGATGTCATGCTAGTATGAATTTCAGGATTTTGGTTCCATTTCATTGTCCTAGTTCTCAACTTCTTATGTGGTATTCACTGAGCTTGAATTTATTATTCAGGTTCTATATATTGCTGGACATAAATTTAGACATCATTTGCAGGGCAACCAAGGCGCCACTTACTCACGACGGGGTGGAGTGTCTTTGTTAGTTCCAAAAAATTAGTAGCTGGTGATGCGTTTATATTCCTCAGGTAAGTTTTGTTGTACGTAACAGGTTTAATTTTTTATTTTTATTAATGCTTTTCCCAAAATCATTGCATCATTTATTTATATGTTTTCTTTTTCACTAGGGGTGAAAATGGAGAGCTGCGTGTTGGAGTTAGGAGGCTCATGCGACAGCTAAACAATATGCCATCTTCTGTTATATCCAGTCACAGCATGCATCTTGGGGTTCTTGCGACTGCATCTCATGCCATTGCAACTGGAACACTCTTTTCTGTCTTTTATAAGCCAAGGTTTTGTCTCGTTTGCAGAGATGAATGTATTTTTATACTGTCCAATGCAATTTGATGATATCCTCTCATGGTTTTGATCATGTGTATTTCTTGGTCTATATTTAGAAGATCATATATGAAAAATTTTACTTTCACATATTTTGAGTGAGTCGGGCACTCTGATTTTGAGTAAACTCAATTAGGGGTTTTTTATGGATTTTTTTTTATAAAATTTTTAGAGAATAGTCTTGGTTCTACACGCTGATGTACTTTGGATGGTTCTATGTGCTGATTTGGATTTGTTTCTCTTTGATATATTAATGGTTTTTAAGATAAAATTCAACATTGTTCTCCATGAAGTTCCCTTAGTTTAATATTGTCAAGTATGATTTGTGAATATGGTTCTCAAAGTCTCGACAAACCAAATCAGAATACATTTTGTTCATGGTTGTAGTAGTATTTATTTATTTATTTATTTATTATTGGTTTAGAAAAAGAATTTTTCTGAAATAGCTCTTTTTTTTTTTTTTTTAGAACAAGTCGGTCTGAGTTCATTGTAAGTGTCAACAAGTATCTTGAAGCTCGGAACCACAAACTCTCTGTTGGGATGAGGTTTAAGATGAGATTTGAGGGCGAGGAAGTTCCTGAAAGAAGGTATCTTAAATGTTTGGCTTGTTATATCGTTGTCATAATAAATTAGAAAGATTTATTCAATGGCCTTGTAATATTAAATTACAGGTTCAGTGGCACAATTGTTGGCGTTGGAGATAATACATCATCAGGATGGGCTAATTCTGAGTGGAGGTCCTTAAAGGTTTATATGTTTCTTCTCTCATTCTCCCAATTTATAGTGAAATCAGTTCAAGAATTGAAGGGGGTGTTTGGAGGTCTCATGGAAATCAAATCATGTCGTTGTGTTTTTGTAATAATCAAAATGAATTAAATTCATTTGAATTGAGTATCTTTTCTTGTATTTATGAGATCTCATTTTCAGGATTGATAGCCATCATTTTTGGAACCTTTCTGTTCTAAAGGATGGATTTATGTCTTCAAATGCTATAGATAGTACAGTAGAACCAAATATGCCCATAAGAAATTTAAGAAGGATTTAGTAATACTGTAAGTGTTAGGTTTATATATTTGGACATACCTCCTCTGTCCCACTTTGGTAGAGTACTTTGACAAAACACGCATACAAATGAAATGCAATTAATGCATCTGCATCTCATTTGTTGAATTTTATCTTTCTAATAGTGTCTCCTAATCCAAATAATGCATTGACACTTCACTTGTATTTTAATTATAATTTTAAATGTTGCAAAGGGTATTATAGGAAAGTAAATTATTGCTTCTCTACTTATTGTAATGAACAAGCACTGTGGGGCATCCAAAAAAGGAAATGTGCTTTGACGTAATGGGATGGAGTGAGCAATATGTTACCTGGCATTCATAAGTCATAACTGTTTGCCATCTGATGCTTGGAATTTGTTTCTCATTCTACCTGAATTTTATGCCTTGTTGCAGTTAAATCAATTCCTTCGAGATTGGATGTTCCTTAGGTTTGATACTTTTGGGTCCAAAAACAGAATGCATGCATGCAAGCTCAAAATTTTTCATTATTTACTTACAACTTGAAATGTACTGGTGTTAAAATGACTAGGGAGTTTTGAACCCCAAAAAGAAACAAAAGAAAAAAAAGAAAGAAAAAGAAAAAGACAAGGGTGTTTAGGTGATGGACCTGGCTGCTTGTTTGAATGGAGTAGGCTTGTGCTAGTGACCTATACAATGTGTCAACCCATAATATCTTTAGACCCTCGTATGATTGGCTAAAAAGCTGGCGCTCGGCTTCAGATTAAGAGATTTGTGTGACATGAGATCAAATTTGATCAAATTATTTTTGGACCATCTGATTTCAGTAGGTTGCTTTGGACTCTGATTCTTTCTAAGGAAATCTGGAAAAAAATCTATAATCTGATATCAAACTTTCCAGTCCTACTTATATTTGACCTTTACTATAGATCGGGGTCATCGGGCCCGTTTGGTGATGGGACATTTACTATAGATCGGGGTCATTGGGCCCGTTTGGTGATGGGTTATATACCCCCACTGTATGCGTGCCGCACATTGAAGTATTCTGTATGGAACCCATATTTTGAGTTTGAGGTATGGACACAAGATGCTCTCTTTACAGAACTCTTGAATTAGCATGATCGTATGAGGTGTTGTGACCCTTCGGCAAAATAGTTCTTGTGTTAGTGAAATGCAAATAAGGATGCCCCCATATAAGTATATCTTGTATTCTTTGCCTTTTCCAATTTTTATATTTGAAGAGATTTGTTCCACATTTTAAGTTGGAGTGGTGTCATATCCATATTTAGGTTCAATGGGATGAACCGTCGTCAATATTGCGCCCAGAAAGAGTTTCACCCTGGGAATTGGAGCCACTTGTGGCAGCTACTCCTTCAAATTCCCAGCCTGCACAACGGAACAAGCGGGCACGACCTCCAGTTTTACCTTCACCATCACCGGATCTTTCTGTACTTGGTATGGCAGCCTTCCAACACTGCTGCTGAAATTTTGTTTTCACGTTGATTTTGATTAAAAATTTCTGTTGTCTTTGGGCACTAGGTGTGTGGAAATCCCCTGTCGAGTCTCCCTCAGCTTTCTCATTTTGTGACCCACAGCGCGGACGAGAATCCTATCCATCACCCAAGTTTTCTTCTGTTACAAAGGCCAACTCTCTTGGCTTCAGCGGGAACAGTTCCCTAGCTACGGTTTCAGGCAACTCAATGTATTGGCCTAGCCAAGTTGATGCTGTAACAGAGTCTTTTGTACCAATTGTTAACAAAGAATCTGGTGAAAAGAGACAAGGCACAGGGAATGGCTACAGGCTATTTGGGATTCAGCTACTTGATAATTCCAATATAGAAGAAACCTCACCTGTGGTTACTATGTCTGGAACTGTTGTGGAAGATCGGCCAGTTCCATCTTTAGATGCTGAATCTGACCAGCATTCTGAACCATCAAATATTAATCGATCTGATATTCCTTCGGTAAGTTGTGAGCCTGAGAAATCCTGCTGGAGATCTCCGCAGGAGATGCAAAGCAGGCAAGTTCGAAGTTGTACTAAGGTAAATTGAACCCTATGCTTTTCTATTTCTCCCTCGAGTCAATGGTAACTTTTTTTGGTTATTCAACAAGCTTTGACACAGTTTCTGGTCCAGGTAGATGGTTTTCTTATGTTTGGGTCCTTTCTGTTGACAGTTGGGAGTATTTTATAGTTATAAATTGGTCTCAGTCCTACTTTATGTGAGTGGTTGGATACACGCGCTCTAATTGTTTTAAACAACTTTGCCAAGCCCTACTTTATGTGAGCGGTTGGATACACACGCTCTAATTGTTTTAAACAACTGTTTTCCAAGAAAAGAGTAATCGATCAGTGGTTGTACCAAAGACCTGGTATCGTATCCTGCCTTCATCCAGGTTGGGGGAGGGGGGGTTTGAGGGGCAAAGAGGGAGGGCTACCCCCTACCCCACCCCCTGGGATTCTTCTCAAGGGCCAGAGTTGGCTTTCCCCGAGGACAAAAAATGCGCTATTACATATCGAAACTAGATATTAGGATCATCAAGTGAGTGAAATTTTGGGTACTTGCTTTTGCCTTTTATTGGGCATCTTCTCTCTTTGGCCTCTGCACATATAAAGTCGGAGTGCCCTAGTGAGTTGAGGTTTTACCCTTTTTCTCTATATTTGGATGTAATGTGGTCTACCGGGTGCAATATGGAAATAGTTGATTGAATATATTTTTCTTTTTCCAGGTTCACATGCAAGGAATTGCTGTCGGGCGGGCTGTAGATTTGAATAGATTTGACCGGTATGAGGACCTCCTTAGGAAACTGGAGGAGATGTTTGACATTGAAGGTGAACTCCGTGGATCCACAAAGAAATGGCAGGTTGTCTACACTGATGATGAAGATGACATGATGATGGTTGGAGATGATCCATGGCAGTTGAGTTCACAGAACCGAGTCCTTGATTATTAATTAATTATTCGGTGTCTCACTTCTCTATCTTTCTTTTATTAATTTATTAATTTATTTTTTGAGTTATTAGTACATAGAGACACAGGTTTTGCATCCAGAGTCTCAAACCTAAAGACTGGGTAATTGGATATTTGGGTCGTTTTCGGTGGTGTTGGAGCCACCATTAGTTGGGTTCCACCTTGGAAATCATTTTTGTTAAAATTCATTATGATTAGATGATTTTGGACTGTCTAATATGTTATGAGGAATTTTCTTACCTTTTCCATTTACGTTCCACCACCTGATATAATTGGGTGGTAGCAGATTGTCTAAATTCATTCAATCATCATAGGCATATAGTATATAAATCTTTTAGGTATAAATCATTATAAGCATATGGTTTTCACCAATGAATTTAAATGGTCCATCTATTTATTTCCTCTCGGTCCTGGAAATGTAATGAATGTTGCAAATGCAAAAAATCAAGTTTGCATTTTTTGCTGTAATGCAGTTAGGTTGATTAATTGATTTTTAACATTTATGTCAGCTTGCTACTGGGTTATTTGCTGCCCATCTTGACTTCAGAATGTAGAATGTGAAGATGGATTCTTGATACTAAAAATATATGTAGAGTTGTAAATTGGATATGTGGTTGCATTTTTACTGAGGTTAACCTATTGAAATTGGGGCTAATTTGTGGAATTTGCAAAGCAAAACATGAGTTTGATGTATATAATAGCTTGAAACATTAATGACGACCAAGAATAAACTGTTGTTTGTAAAGAATTGGATGTTGCAATTGATTTTAATTCTTATAAAATCTTCTGGTTTTTATTTGCAGCGAGTTTTGTAGCATGGTAAGGAAGATTTTCATCTACACAACAGAGGAAGTTAAGAGTCTGTCACCAAAGATAAAACTTCCGGTCGATGAAGAGGTCAAACCAGGCAAGCTGGATTCTGATGCGGCAGTCGGCACCGAGGATCAGTCATCTGTGGTGGGGCGCGGTTGCTGATGTGCCCAATGTCTGTGCAGGGGGAAATATAGAAAAAAAAAAAAATGCTAGGGGAAAGGGGACAAAGAAGGAAAGGAGAAAATGGTATACGATTTTTTTTTTTTAGGATGGATGGATACATTTGCCATGCAGGGATGACAGGACTCTGTCCCGACATGCAGCAGTATGGTGTGATGAAGTGGGGTGAGGGGATTGGCTGTTTTAGCTGGCATGTCATATGTGGAGAGTAGCTCATTGGCTTTAAAAAAAAACAAAAAAAAATTAAAAAAAAAAAAGAAAAAGAAAAAAAAAAACAAAGAAAAGGGCTTGTGGTGGTTTTGTTTATTATTTAATTATTTGTTTACCATGGAAATCTCATAGCACCTTGCAATGTTTGAACGTTGGATGGGGTCAAAAAAGGTGGTCTTGCACCAGATCTCTTGATTAAACACAAGATCAGGATGGATGGAGATGTTCTCCCTTATCTTGCCTTCTCAGTTTTTCCCTCAAATTTATTTTATTATATACATGACACTGCGCTCGTCTTTTGTATATATTGCTCTTATCAGCCATGGCTTTTGTCTCAGGTGTATTGTGTATACCTTTTTTTAAAAATCTTTCCAGGGTAGAAGCTACAGAAATGGACGGTGCAAAAAGTAATGTGCTAGGTTCTACTGGCAAAACTCAGAATGTTTAAATGACGTACCATTTCATTTGTTTTCTAGAAGACTCTGGTTCTATGCTGTCTTAAGGCTCTGAGTCAAGTTAATTTTTCTTTTTTTCTTGAGATATTTGAATTATTATAGATTTATAGGCAAGCTTGATTCGTATAGCGTTAAGGGAGTGGGCTTCAAACTAATATACATGGGGCTGAGCGTGGGCAGCTGGTCTAGTTGAGAATAAGCCAAAAAAATTATTGGGGCTGTGGAAGTACGGTTAATCAAATATAAAAGATGAAAGGCAAAAAGTTGGGAATTGTGTCTGGGATTATCATATCATATGAGATTAAAAGAAGCTATGTTCAATGCAATCTTACCTTTGTTCCTACGTGTATGTATAACAATGTAATCTGGCCTTGTTAGATTAGGAATTTTTGGTTTGCTTTTTCTTAAAAAGTTGATTAAAATTGCATTGTTAAACTAGTGGTTTTTATGATTGTTTTGAGGCTGATGTGGCAAGATTAGAGAGAGAATTTTGTATCCTGACTTACTTTTATTTTGTATTTTTATTGTTATTTATTTGCGGCAGGCATAATAGCAAAAAGGAAAAAAAAAACAGAATGCATTCTATAATGTATATATTTATACAATTATTAATGTATGCATGTATTGTAAGAATTTTTATATCGGATTGGTTGGTTATTTTGGTTATATAGGCATGCATGTAAACCCATCTAATGGCCAGTGATCAAGGTACATGGGAATTGGCAACACCTTAGCTACACTCTAGTTGGTGGTGTAAGATAAAAGAATAGGTGGGTCCCTACTCTCACATGTTCTACTAAAACCTACTCATCAAAGAGATTGCGGAGAGAATAGAAGATTTAGATATTTGTAATCATCGCTGAAGGTATATTAGTCATTATTATTTGTACTTTTGTTCTATGATAATTAATCTTTATGCTACAAATTCGATCCAATTATAATTGTTTCAAACAATAACATGTGTATATATATATATATCAGCCGGAAGGAACTCAGGAAGGGACAAGTGTAGGTAGTGGCTAGTGGATTGGGCAACGGTCACAAGAATTGAAAATTCATAATTATAACGTTACAAGCTTTTGAGGAGCCTTTCTTTCAACTTTCAACCGACTATCTTTGATTCTTTTCCTAGAGAGAAAGAGAGGAGAGAGAGAGAGAGTCCATACTGGCAAAGCTAACTTATTAAAGAAACTTGCAGAGTCCAGTAGTAATAAGGCATAAACAAAAAATATGATCAAAGCTGTGAAGAAGTTCAAGTTCTGGTCTAGAAAGAAGAAGAAAAAGAAGAGCCATTATATCCCTTACCAGTATGTTCCTCCTCCTCCTCCCCCAACAGCATACCACCATTGTTACTGTTCATACACCTCAACTCAACCCTCGGCTCCTCCATTACCACCGTGGCTAGAAGTGGAGCAGACTCACCACGAGGCCATTTTCGCAGCCGAGGTGCAGCCACCACCTCAATTTCCCCCACAACATACAGTATTGGAGACGAGCAGCGATACAGTGTATTCAACATCGGCAGCAGCTGATGAGACGACATCGTATCAGCAATATGTGGTGGCGAATCCTGTTTATGGCGTGCCTGCTGTTAGAACAGAGAGATCTGGGGGCCTCTTTGGATGTGTTGTTGAGATTGGTATTTATCTAATTCGCTGTGTTTGTCCTTGTTTCCGTGTCCGACAACTTCACTGATCATTATATCATTTGGGTAAAATCTAGCCTCTTCCTCTGTCTGTCGCTAAAGTCTTTCTTCCTTTTGGTTCCGTTTGGATGTCAGGAAAGCACAAGGGAAAGGAAATTAAGGACGGTGTTTAAAATCGCTTATAAATGGACTCCCTTGTTAACCATTTTTAAGCCTTTCCTTGCTACTTTCTGAGATCCAAATGCAGGCATTGTGATCTTTCAGTTTCTGGTTTATATGGTATTCGGTGCGAGCTGTGTTAATAACAAGTCAAGGTGACGATCGCTTTTGCTCGATTTATTTGTTTCTGTTCTTTTCTTTTTTCCATTTGCTTGTTTAGGGTTTCAATTACATGCCTACAAGGTTTGTCTTGTTTATGGATGTGAAGTGAATTTGAATTTTGTAACATATTGTCATAATTAGGAATTAGTGTGGGCAACGAGTCCAGAACTCCTATACCCATTTTTCATTAAAAATTAGTGTATTTTGGGCTCCAAGAAATGGGGTGAATCAATTTTAGACAATTTGAAGATTGATGGGATGTTGACAAAATTTTCAAATTAAAAGTTACTGTGGCATAAGCTATGGAGCCTCAACTTTTGCCACAATCACTTTTAATTTGAAAATTTTGATATGTGAATATATAGTTTGAACATAATTCTAGATATGTGAAGAAATAGTTCATTTTTCAACAATAATTTTAGAAAAACCTAACACAAACGGACTGATAGAAAATTTGGACGTATCACCATCCCTTGTGGCCTATTGGTACTTCTCCCACCCAAGAATTGAAGGCTTTAAATTAATTCTGAATGATCTCTAATTCAGCATTATAGGTGATAGTGCCTCGGTGCAGAGGAACTCGTATACTCTAAATAAAAGTGCACTCACTAGCTTATTAGACATGGGTCAGTTTTGCGCCTCCTTTTAGAGCTGTGTTCATGTTAGTTATTAGGGTAATGTGCTAGTCTTCTGTATTTTTACTAATTGGGTGCTTTGGGTTGATACCTATTTTTCCATTACCAACGAGGCCCAAGTCTTCCCCAAAACACAAAACCCCCCACATAAACAGAAATGATATAAGCATATGTTTATATAAGCTTATGTAAGCATGAAGCCTATAGATAATTGTGGGATAAACATTTTGAAAAATAGATAGTTGGATAAGATACCATACTTATGTATGTCATGTCTGTCAAAAATTACATTCATCCAACGGTCGGTTACTCGAAAATCTCACAGAGAAAACATAGCTATATCTTGAAATTCTGACATTGGATCACCGTGATTTTTGGCATACAAGACACATGCTGCATCCCACAATTATCTATGGACTTTATGCTTACATAACTTATGTAAGCATAAGCATATGTTGACTAGATCTTGACTGCCCAACACAACATATTTTAGAAACCCTCGTTGACATTAAATATTTGTTTATAATCACAAAAAATTGAAGGCTACAGAATCGAAGAATGGCATTTCAACTGCACAATATTTACTTCTGATTTTTGAAACAAACCACTAAGCAATACTTAATTGACCTTAACTCAACAAAGCCTTAATTCGAATTGAATGGAATCAGCTACATGAATCATCTCTCAAACCATATCAGCCATTAAATCTCTAGCATATATTATTTTCCACCACTTCAAATCGCATTGTTTTGGGTCTTCCATTTGTTCTTTTGGGACTTTTGATGAATATAGTCATCCTACTGTATTGATGTCTGTCCCTTTGAAACCTTCAATTTGAATAAAGTCACTCTTCCATACAGATACATTCTCTAAGTCATTGTTACAAGTGATCAAACCACACTGGCCCTCCATTGGTACTACTTTTACACTCTTCTAAATGCACAGAAACAACATTAAGAAATGACGTGAGAGAAAAAAAGAATACAAAGGTTATGAATTTTGAGGCAACCATGCCTGCAATTACTGATTTCCGAATGTTTTTAATCATACCCTCCATAAAATAATGCATCCTTGAATCACATTTAAATAGAGCAATAATTGTAAACTTTCCTGTGAACAAAATTGTTTCGGTCCAAGTCCAAGAACCCATCTAACCTTTTTCGAGTAAATAAAAAAAAAAAAAATCACAATCACATAATAGTGCTCAATTAAATACATAAGCTGTAAATAAATTAGAAGATCAATTATTGAGCACAGCCAGCAGGATTCAGCTGCTACAATCTCAAAAGTGCATGATCAGGATCATCTTTCTTCCCTAACAATGAACTGGACATTCAGCAGGGGAATCTGCAATTATAGAAGAGGGAAACATTCTCTTCTTCCCCTTTGCATGAATAATATTGCTGCAAAGACACATCCAAGAAGAATAAATTACCTTGGTACAAATATTGCAGGCCGCATAGCCAAAAACTTAAACTAAACCTATCTCCATCCTCTCTCATTCTTTCACAAAAAACTGTCTGTATATGTAGCTGCTGGCAGATTGGTTTGCAATTGCTTCCACAAGGATCTATCCTTTTTCCCCTCCTGGCAGTGGCAGATATAAACTGAAATCTTCCAGGTAAAATTACAAATACAAAGATGCCGCAAATACAATATCCCTCTTGATCTTGGAAACAGCATCTTCGAATTTTGATTCGAGCTCAGTTTCTCCAATGGACTTGGCTGCTAGAATAAGCTGCTGAAGAACTTCTTCTAGTCTCCTGATAGCCCTGATCAAGCTGCCCTCAAAAACCTGCGTGATTTCCATAATCTCGTAAAATTTGGACCCTTTTGCCCAAGCATACACAGCCTCCATTATATCAGGACGGAGAGAACTCACAAAACTCTCCACGTCAATTTGGACCTGTCAAATAAAAGTAAATAAGAAACATATTTTCAGTAACCTGATGATGAGTAAAAAGTAAGAGCCGAAGCATATACAAGCACCACACAGTAAAGACATTCAAACTGCTAGGTGTGAATTAATTGGCCCAAGGTAAATTTCTCTGAGTGGAGCATCCCACATACGACTTTTGTGGCAGTATTTTAAAATACGTGTATGGGCCAGAGAGCGGTTGAAATCCTGCTTACAAGTTTCTGCTTTCAATCTGTCTCACTTAATTTTAAAATTAAGTGTGCTATTGATGGAACTCTGACAACCTAGGCTAATTGTCATATTTACTCAGGTAGTCAATCACCCTCACTCCAACCCTCTATTTTATTATACCACGGAAAAATGGTCCTCCTTTATGCTGTTATATATATATAGTCTTTTTCTTATGAGGACGTCCTCACATATTTTGAACCAGCCGTTGGATTGAATAGTCTTCCTATATATTTATATATTTCACATATAGCATCTATTGGATTGGTGATTCTAGAGAACAATCAGACTCCCTCGCTCATGATCAAGGATTTCCTTACAGCAGCATTCACTTTTCAGGCAAAACACTAGCACATGGGGCAGCGGTTTTGACCAACTCAAACTCAAGATTCATTCATCTAAATTAACAAATTTCCAAACCTAGTATGTAATAATGATATTATCATCTATCTGCCCAAAATTTAGAGTTCAAACTTCAAACAAATAATGCACAAAGCAAGGGGACGTTCCATCATTACCTTGCACTCAAGCTGAACCTTAGCAACCCTTCGAGCTGTATCTTGCAATTGTGTAAAAAGCAACTCAAGTTCATCCCTGGGCTTTTGAGCATCCTGAAGCTTCTCCTGCCACACAAAACAAGAAAGAAGAGACACCATCTCTTCCACCTTTATGTCCTTCAAAACCCCATTGAACATGAGCTCTGTCAGAGTCAACTCATCTGCGCTACTGATTTCGCAAGCTACCTTCCCTTTTAACTCGACAACATCGTCACTTGTAACATATCTGCAGTTAAACCCACTCCAAGCATTTTAATATCACTAGTTTTTCATTTTTAAGAAACAAATTTATAATAAAATAGAGAGAAGGAACAACAACAGACAAGTAGGTTTCAATTAAACATGCCCAAAAAGAATTCAAGAGGCAACAGAGGTGATGGTGACACTGAAATCTATATATATATATATAATTCATTTATCTAAAATCATGTAGTTTCTTTAATAATATGGCATACCAACATTCCAAAACAAAATACACTTACACACCAACATGTATTTCCCTTATCTCAATTTTTTATTGAAACAAATAAACTTTAATTTAAGAACATATAAAAATTGTGTATGTGTGTGTGTCTATATATATAGAACCGATCTAGTCAAGACGTCCTTACACTTCTTATCGTTAGCCCATCCCTTTGGGAGCAATAGAATGATATTTTGAAAAACCGAAGGACGTCCTTACAGGACCAGTTCTGTATATATATTCTTGGGAAAAAATAATAATAATAATAACAATAACTGAGAGGCTGAGCCTAAGTTGTGCATGAAGCATATCAAGGAAACAATAACTGAGAATTCACAAATAGGAAAGTTTGAACGATGTAAGAAAATACTGTGCTAAAAGGAAGAGCATAGCAAGAAAATGATGCCATTCTCCAGTGTGAAACTATCAGAAATCTTAAGGCTTCCTTTTGGAAAAGGCAAACCAAAGTTATTCACAAATACTATTTTGGCCAAAGATGGTGCATCTTTGGACCATTGGTATGTACTGTGGGCTATCCTTCTCAGACTCTCAATCAATACTATTGTAAGAACAAACAATACAGCCCCCCATTAGCAAACAGACTCTAAAACACATTACAAAACATCAGAAATGTGAGAACAACATTGCAGAAGAAAAGTGGTAATTTTAAATGGACATTAGAATTATGATAGTCAATGAAAAAAAGGGAGAAGTTTGTGTCATAAAATTTACACAAGGGAAAAAGCCTCTGACAGTATAGTTTCCAGGAAGAGCTCTTTTTTCTGTTCGATGGATGGTCCAAAAGAAGAAAAAAAAGAAAAGAAAAGAAAAGAAAAGAAAAAAACCGAAAACTGATGCAGCTATGAGTCAGGCTGGCTCATCCTTTGAGCCTAACATCCGTGAAAAGCCGAAAACTGTCCTTCTCAAAAGCCTTTCCTGGTAGTATACACCTATGCTCTATATAATAGTGTGAATCTTGGAAAAACTTTTGATTGACCAAAATATCCCTATATAATTGTATAAGTACACAAATAGGTATGGCCCCATAAATTCTACCAAGGAGCACAATAAATAGAATTATATAAGTATACATTATACAAGTGATCAGAGTCCCATATATTTCATCAATCATAATAAAATACTTCTCAATTTTTTTTGATAAGCAATAAAATGTATTGATAAAAAAGAAGAGGACAGGATGTCCTACTTACAAACAGGAAACACCAAAAAAGAAAACAGACTCTACTAATTACAAATGGCCTAAAGTCTTTAATACTAAAATACTTCTTTAATATAATAAAAATTAAAATACAAACAATTAAACTCAAATCAAAGACCTTAGCCTTAATTATATACTTCATCATATTCCTCCTTCATGTATTATATTTAACTATATTGGTATTTTCTTCAAAGAATAATTAATTGTGATGATAGATAGATATATCTTTCTTAATTTTTTATAAAAAAACATTGAAAGTCTAAACAAAAAAAAGAAAAAAAAGTTGAAAAATTACAAGAAAGTTATACATTCTATAAATCTTTCAATGATCTACAAAATGCATTTCAATAGCAGGGTCGAAAAACATAAGATTGGAAACAACTTCTTTTGATTTTCAATTGTGATTGTTTTATTTTTTCATACCACACCATATACAATCAAATTTTAAGGTTTTAAAGAGTAAATTCTTTATCTTTTTATACTAATTGAATTTACCTTCTACAACTTTTGATGATTATATTGCATACAATTGAAGATACACATACAAGCTTGGCGAGTACAAAATGGCGTTTAGCATTGAATGTGGCATGATTTTTATGTTTTTGCAATTTGTTTTTATTTTTTCATTGCAAGAAAAGCAACAATTTCATACCTCCTTGAATTTCTAATTTCCACGAATAATTTACGAGCAATGCACATTGTGCACTGCTAGTAATGCAAGAAACAGAGAGAAGTTTTATTACCCTAGCCTCCGGAGAGCACGTTTTCTTGCCTTGAGTTCATCTTTAAAAGCCAGTGCAGTGGAAGAACGCATTGTTCTCTTAATTGACTTGATCTTGGCCGTCAATTCCTTCTTCATATGTAAAACTTTGAGCTTTTGTTGGATTAGTGGAGATTTCGCAACTTCATGCTTGTCGAACAGGCTCTCTAAAGCCTCTATCCTACGGACAGCTTTTCTGTACGAGCTACTTTGAACCTAAAGAATGTACATAAAAGGGGTGATAATCATACAATGAGAAATCAAGATGAAGGAATAGTTTAGTGTGTAATGTACCTTCATATCTTCTTCAGGATCCAGAAGGGGCATTCCTTCTTTAGAAAATCTGGAAAAAACCTCTAAAACCTTCTTCAAGGTGTTTTCTCGAGTTTCCAATGGCAAAAGATCTTTTGATATGATCAAACGGACGCTGCTTAAGCTATCAATCTGTTTATTCACATGAGAATACAACAAAAAAGGTGTTCGTTTACTGGATGACTAACAAAGATATTCACAGAAAGAAATTTGAACAATACATCAGAAATGTCCCTCAAATCAAATGCTTTTGCATAATGTCACCCAACACTGCTTGCCACAAAGTTCTTTTTATTACTCCCTCCATCCCAATTTAATTGCATACTTTGAAAAAACACAAAGTTTAAGAAAGTGTAATTTTTAAATGGCTCCTCTTTAACTCTCACCCTCTTCTCTTTAACACTTATCAATCAAATATATGGCTCCAAAAAAGTTGTAATTTGTAAATATACATAAGGGTACTATTGAAAATTTTATCAAAATGCTCAATTATTTTGGGACGGACAAAAAAGGAAAGATGTGCAATTAAAATGGGATGGAGGGATTATTATTATTATTATTATTATTTTATAATGTGGGGAGATAAGGGAAACAAATCACCACACAGCCTCTGAAATCTGCAATGAGCAACTAAAATTTAAGTTCACAAAGAAATCAGATACTGGATGAAAAATAAAAAAAAAGATCACCTGTGTCATTATATCATTGACAAGTAAAGAGATCCAGGAAGCTATAGGGGTTCATAATTAATAAACTTTTTAAGTTCTAGTTTATGATATTTCTAAATTTTAAACTGAATAGATTTAAAAAGGCCCAAAAGTTCCCACCGCAACTTCAAAAGATGGAAAAATAAACACAGATTTCTAGAAAGTAGAATAGTATCAGAGATTTGCCTGAGAGATAGGGACAGAAACAACAACAGGTTCTCCAGGCTCCTTCAATGGGACAATCTTAGTTGTTTTCTTCCCAACTTCATTTTTACTCACGACACATCTTGTAAGAACATCCACTGTGTAGTTTGCGTCCTCTGGTTTCCTACTTCCATCATCTGGATTATACAATGATTATTTAACAATTTTAAGAACCTGAATCAGAAAGGGGAAATCACTGTTACCATAAACCATCTTAAGCTCTCACCTTCTGAATGACCTTTCACCCTCTCAAAATTGATTATCACTCCCCATGTGACTTGGTCCTCGATGGAGAAAGATGGGGACCTTTCATCACTCTTTGTGCAATGGATACACACAAGCCTGCCGGGTTGTAAGAAGGGTAAGCAGTACCTTGGAGAGAACACAATGTCACGGATGTCCTTCTTCAAACTTCTGTATTGCTGTAGCAGAGTGTAATAATTTTCCAAACTATCTTCTTCTTCAATGATAATTGAATCCCTCTCTTCTTCAAGGGTCTTTGCTTGCTTCTGCAAATACAAAAGCATTATATATATATATATATAAAATAACAGATTTCCAATTGAAATTTAAAAATAAAAATAAAAAGTTCATCCAGCATAGGTAATGTCAACTAACCTCAAGATCTGGAATGGCACGATCAGCTTGAAATTGATAAAATGAATTACGAAGCAAATTTTCAGGATCACCGTCTTCACATCGCATTTGATTCAAAAGCATGTTGTAGCTTAAATGGAAAGCACTGGAATACATAGGGAAAAGTGTCAACACAAACCGAAACATGAAATAAGCAAAATTCCAGAAATACTGAAAACATTATATCTATTTTCCAATGCAGTGCCCACAAGATTCGGATTTGGTTCACTTTTGTGTCTGTTCACTGTCAAAGCATGGTCCTAGTTTGAAGCTTGTGCATTCAGATATAAGCAGAGAATAACATTCAACATAACAAAATCCAATATGACCACATATAGGTTTTGGGTCCTATCCCAGCTACAGATTCATGTACATCTATGTTTATAATATCACAACCTTGATATCGGTGTTTCAATTTCAGCTGTTGGGATTGCCCTATAAGTTGATTTCAGCCGTTGGATTACACATTAGGAGGTCCTAATATTTCTGCTCATTGGGAGCAAATCCAGACTCATCATATCCCTTCATGCCATGGCTATAAGCAATTTCTATACCCTGGAATTATAGAATCAACTACTAACACAGAATCCACAAATGCAAATGTAAAGATCCTCCAAAACAAGAAACAGTTTTTGCCTAAAATTATCTTATTTAGTATTTTAAAATCCATAGCTTCCTGCAAGTAGTATATACACAGAAAGTGCTAGTATACCATACACCAGTCATCACCTCTTTCGTTATGTCAACCAACACCGTGCGGCCATGCCATCTCCAAAGCATTCAATTATACAAAAACAAACCTTATTTTAGTTATGGGCAATCAAGTCACCCACTACAAAGAAAACTGAAGGCAGGTCCCAAAGTAGATATACAGTAACTGAAAACCTTTTGTTAGCATTAGCCATAGAGCTGATTCTAACATTTATATACAAAAGGCACGTCCCCAAAATAGAGAAAGGAAATCAATTGTCCAAACACCAATAGAGCACTCCCTCTCTACCAAAACTCAATCCACCACCAACCTGCTGATGAAGTAATACCTTTTGTAAGCATAAGGCATCTTGTGAAAGTACACCATAATTCCCACAGCTTTTACCTCCAACTGATCTCTTCCATCTCAACCATCTTAGAGAATTCTATTAGCTTCTCTCTACTATAGACCTCATTGGCCGAAAGGCAGCCCTCCCTTCTCTAGCCCATCAAAAACCTATAAAATCCCAACACTCTAGCAGGTTTCTAGTCTATTGAATTCCTATTTGTTCCATTTATTAAGCCTGTCCTTTACGGCATTTTTTTTTTTTGGTAAACACAAAATTAGGGGCCCCTTGAAAAGAAAAAGAATTCCACCATCCCTCCACCAACTTATCTAAGTTATCTACTTTCAGCCACATATTTTCATAACAAATTGATCCACTCCCTTCTCCCGAATCTTATCCCCTTACAATCCAAAACAATAGGAGTATGATCCGAGCATGAGTTAGGGAGGACTCATTGTAGAACTCTAGGACAGTGCTCCTCCCAATCCATAGAGAATAAAACCTGCCTAGTCTAGACATAGCCGGCTGAGAGCGGTAATTTGATCAGGATGGATTTTTTCCTTGCAAAAAACAGTAGAGAGATTCAAATTCCATGGGACAAGCAGACTCTGCTTCACAGCATTCTCACAATTTCACACTATTAGTCACGACTTTAAGCATTTCATCAATGGGTCAAAAATCACAAATGTAGAAGCTGATATGTATCAACGATTAAATGATCTTCATCTCGAAAATCATCAAAATTAGTAGTGAATTCAATCGATTTCAACTTCAAGATAATGTGAATCTAAGTACAGAAGTACCTCTATCAAGAAATAAAATAACTTTATCCCAAATCGATTCATATCTTGCTCCTCTAGCATTATTAATGAGAGTTTCTAGTACTTATCCTAGTTTAGGGGAACTGAGAATGTTACTCTTTGGTGGCATAGGCTTAAATTTCATAATCGATAGTGTTGAGTCGTTGGTGGCATAGGGATTACTCTACTGGCAACCTAACCTTGGCCAAGGTGCATCAGTGCATGGCAAGGTCCCTCCCTACTACCAATTGGCCTCCCAAAAATTCAGCATCAGTTCACAAAGGGTTGGTGTCAGAGTAACAGCAGGTCATAAAATTAATTTTAAACCTTGGTAGATCATAATTCTAGAATAGAGGTGAAACTAAAAATGGGATAGGGCTTGCTGGCTTTTCATTATGATTTTTGGTTCAAATTCTAATATTCATCCCTTAATCCTAGTTGCTATCGGGCATCAGGGTCGCTAAAAGCACTATTCATTTACTCAGTGTTGTTAAAAAGTGCACCTAAAGCACATTTAGGCGCAAAAAAGCCCAAGCTTCGGGCTTCTCTTAGCCTTAGGAGAGGCGCATTCAGTGAAGTGCAGTCTAGGCACGCCTAGGTAGAGATTTTGTTTGAGACGCAAAGCACAAAAAAGCGCACCTGAGTGAAGAAATATTTATACACCTTTTCATATTTAAGTTTAAGTAGGTTTTTTTTTTGCCAGCCCTTAGATCATCTAACCACAATTTAAAAAAGAAAAAAAGAAAAAAAAGAGGAAAATGAAGATGAAGAAGAAGCCCTAAATCCTAATCCCACGCACAAACTCCTATCTCCCTTGCCTCTCCACTAACAGCCATCCATAGCCCACCTCCGACAGGTGACAGAAAGCAGCTGTCATGTGGCTAACTTTTGATTGGATATTTTATGTGCTTGAAGTACAACCTTAAAACAGTAATTAGATACCTTATTTTTATTATAGTTGTGATGTTTTAGTTTTAGATGATTGCTTTAATACTTTAAGTCTCTAGCCGATTGACCTATTAGGCTAAAGTATTTCACTATTTTGATATTTCAGTAGTTCTATGTTCACATATTAATCATTTCGTTCAATATATTTGATCAGGGTTTAAGGAAAAAAAAAAAAAAAACCCGTGCGCCTCGCTCCTCTAAAACATGTGCCTTTTTTTTTTTTTTTTTTTTGCCTTGCACCAAGGCTACAGGAGACGCTGCCTCCTAGGTGTGCTTGAGCTTTTAAAAACACTGCATTTACTTAAAACTCAACTTGTGTCCTCAATGATACAAAAGTAGTGGCATTAAAAGAGGGATCACTGGATCAGAAGAGGCTATTGTATGCAAATGACAGCATCTTCAAGGAGCCATACAAGCAAGAAACATGAGCCCAAATCAAATACCAAACTAGAGCAAGACCTTAAGTTCATAAATAAGCAAAAAGAAATTTTATTGAAAAATAAGGAAGACAAGATGTCCACCATCAAAAGACGAACAGGAAAAAATAACAGCAGCAATAACAGAAACTCAAAGAAGAGCAAAGTAAGCTACAACATACACATCGAAGCCCAATTTCCCAAAGTTAGAAACAATGGAATACCCCTAAAATCTTTAAGTCACCGAAGCCCAAAAGGGAATAAAAACACATACACTATCCCATAAACCATCAAAATTATAACTTCTATCATGAAAAACTCAAGCATTCCTTTCTAAGCAAATAACCTTAAAATAGCTAACACTGCACATCACCATGGAACAATGGCTCGCTTAGAACTCCTAAGAACCTAAACTCTACTTCCAACATCACCGAAGAGGATGCTGGAGCCACTGAACACATTCCTATGAATTGAAACAACTTTAGCCACAAAGCTGTAGCCAAAGGATAGTGTAGACACAAATGATCCAAGCTCTCACCATCACCCCTACACATCACACACCACTAAGGGGAAAGCGACAGACCAGGATTCCTTCTTAGTAGCAAGTCGTCAGTATTAATCTTCCAATGATCCACAACCCAAGCAAACACCTGAAATTTTAAAGGCACTTTTGCTTTCCAAATCACCTTAACGGACCAAAGAGATGCAACATAGGATCATCACACAAAATATCAAAGAAAGATTTGCAAGAGAAAATCCCAGAAGAATAAACCACTTTCTCCTATCTTGGACCAAAGATCTCAGAACCACCCTATCCATAATGGATAATAAAGAAGACAATTCCTTAAATTCCCTATAGTTGAGATTCCGAAGAAAATGAAAATCCCAACTTATAGGTATTAAAATGAAACCACAAAAATAATAATGGGAACATTATGAACCAAGGGCAAAGCATACAAACGAGAAAACAAAGACATTAAAACACTTTTTCCAGTCCAAACTTCTTCCCAAAACCAGATTCTATCCCCACTTCCAACATTGGAAGACAAGAAACATAGAAAAGAACAATGAACCTGGGAATGCCTTTTCAAGGGCACCGAGCAAAGACCCTTCCCCCCCAAGTTAGCATTTCATCTATTTCCCTGTAATCCATATTTGCTTTTAATAACTTTATGTTGCATAAAGCTGCTCTCCAATGGAAACCACTATGACAATTTTATAATTAGATTTGTATTCCTTTTAACAATGTTACCCACAGCAAGACTTGCTTTTAACTTGGAATGAGAGTAAATATTAGAGCACACTAAATGAGGCCTCTTACCCTTACCCCTCCCTTCCAAAACAAAAAAATCCATCATCAATTTTTCTAACCTTACAGCGACTCTCTCAAACATTTGAGACAAAGGCATAAAATAAATGGGTAAATTGTACAACACAGATTGCGCTGAGGTTAACACAACC
>JAESVK010000472.1:127244-143105 GCA_017140935.1 Hamamelis virginiana | reverse complement strand
CTCTCCCTCCCTCCCTTCCTCCCTCCATGTGCTTCACTTGAGGACCTGAAGTTGGGCTGCTGGTTCGGTTCAACAACAAAAATTAAAGATTAGAAGCCACTCACTCAAAGTAGGACAGTAAGGGAAGATGTCCAGTGAGTGACAGTAATTTTCAGTAAAAATACTTACTCCTCGACAGTAAGGGAAGATGTCCAGTGAGTGAGAGTAATTTTCAGTAAAAAAACTTACTCCTCCGGGTCATTCGTTGAATATTTAAAGAGATCAGAAGAATTAACCTCCTCCTAATACCATTCCATGTCTAAGATAGCTTACAGCTACCAGGATAAATGTCAGGTAGTTTTAAGAACAATTTTAGCGGTCCTTTCTTATTAGACATTCAAACTAACTACTATACTAAGTTCCCAAAAAGAAAAGATACAACAAAAGAAACACACAAAACAACCCAAAAATATAACTGAAATTCCAATTCTGTCCCAGTAATTCCCCCAAAATGTGAAATTAAACCCTTGAATAAGAATCTATTATCTAATCATAGCATCATCTATATTAGACCTCTTTACAACCATCTGGCCTGCATCAGACATGCCAACTGAAGAAATAACTGGAATGTGTACCTGTTCAAACAATCAGCACTTCCTTTAAGCATCATTTTAGCAGTAGAAGGTTCCAGCTTCTCATCCACCATGAGAATGCATATCCCGCGTTCATCAATGCCTCGACGACCAGCACGACCACTCATCTGTATATATTCTCCACTGGATAACCATCTAAACTTATCCCCATCAAATTTTCGGACATTTGTGAACACAACAGTCTTTGCAGGCATGTTCAAACCTATGCTGAAAGTTTCTGTGGCAAACAAACACTAAAGGAAAATGTTTCAATCTACATAGCACTTAATACGTAGTAAAAGATAGACCATTGGACAAAAGAACACAACAACTTAAATGATTAAATGTAAAAACAGAAGTTAATAAGAATCATTTACTAGGACCAAAACCCTCCAATAAGTCCAGAAATGAGTCACCAATGGATAAGAGAGCAATGGTTGTAGCTTGTATCATACTATTTAAGCACTATACTTTATTAAAAAGGTTGCAACTTCCTTTAGCTAGGAGAACCTAATGAGACGAGATCTTTTCATAAAAATGCTCTACAGTCTCAATTAAATCCAAGAGAAAACATACAGGAGCAAAATTTGAGAGGGAAAGAGGCATTGTTTAGTATACAACATAGATGAAGCATGGACTGATGTGCTAATATTAAAAGTCTCGTCTTCTGGTTCCGATCGTATGTCCTGTTGTGAAGATTTGACAAGAGTTGTATGCTTCGGAACATATAATATAAAGCAGCATCTGAATAGGACTGCCAGGTGAACAACATGACAAAGCTACAAGCATTGTAACATCTTAAAGTCTACAAATTGCTCACAATAACAAACATATTCATATGATTTTGCTTCCCACCTTGATGAGTCCTTCTTGAAATAGTATCTCAATCACCTCCTTCAGTATGGGTAGCAAACCAGAATGATGCACACCTATTCCACGTTTTAAAAGTGGTAGCATATTTGAAACCTGGGAATTGTCAAAATGTGAACACATCATAAATAATATAAGAAAACGTATTTAAGCTAACACACCAGCACATTCCAATGTAAAAACCAAAAAAATAGATACGGCAGTAACAGATAACCTTCTTTCTTGGTTAAAGGAAAAGGTATGCAATAAACACAAAATAATCAAATGCAATAATAGATATAAGGAACAAAACCATAATGCATTAAGTGAAAGTGAAAGTGGAACTCTTCTGTTGACCAATACACTCTCACTAAATTAGTTTAATTACCTCTTCTCCATATAAAAAGAATAAAATTCAATGTCGAAAATCCTTAAACAATGATCCATATGAAAATAAATAAGGTGAAAATGGAAAACCTAATTAGGTTATTTTGATAGGTAGGGTTCCTGTAGTGAGTTAGGGGGAAGAATTATCCAAGTTAGAGATGTCCGAGTTGATGAAATTAGCAAAGGGTATTGCAGAGGGAAGAGCAAGGCAACCAGGGGGGAAACTTCTGAGGTGTGGCAGCGAGAAAGAGAGGATTAAAAGAACGGGAATGCTCTTGGTCATTAGAGGTTCTCAAATGAGAGAACTATCAATCTTGGAGCATGCAACCTTAGAATTTCATCCCTCTAAATGAGCCATGAATGGCCTTTATATAGAGATCAAGACACCCATGTGGTGGAATTCTATTGGTTGAATCATCAAGCCAATCAGAGCCTCATTCAACTCATAGTTGGGCATTTTTTATAGCTCCAACTCCTCCAAGGCCTATGAGTGGGCATATTTAATGAGCCCACATTCAATATACTATGTGTCCAAATGAACCTCACTCCCCCACATTGACCAAGGCAGAAGGTGGGGCCGACTCAGTTATGGGATAAGTTGCTCAACTAGCTCGGTTAGTCCTTGCTCCATCCACCAATCCAAGACCCTCAAGCTATCCCCAATGAATGGACTAGAGTGGCATGTTAGTGCTCCGCACCAAGCCCAAATTAGGGGGCCCAATGTCCTACCACTGGCCCGAGCAAGCATTGAAGCAACAAGGTGCAAAGAAAAAGGGTTAAGGGCAAGCTCTGAGGTGTCAAATTTCCTCAAGCTCTTGTTTCTTCAATGCCCAATAAGCTTGCATTTTAGATAGAGACCGTAGGTCCACGTGTATTCTTATTTATAGCCTTAGGTGCCACATGCCATTCATATTAAGATGCCACGTATTAGTTTCTTATTCAATATTTAGGACTTGTAAACAAGTTTAAAAAAATTAACCATGAATGTTCAACAATAAAGGTAGGCATCATTTCACAGTAATTAATATGATCATCTAATGATAATATTAAAAAATATTCACTTAAAAATTTCAAAAAAAGAATGCAATGGCAAGGATAGGACAACTCGGTGGCATTACATCAGAATTTAATGTCATCAAAGTCACATCTTTTCATTCACACACGATTACATGCAAGCACAAACTCACCCACACAAATGAAAACACATGGAAGAAGGGAATAATATCTTGCCTGAGGTAGCTTCTTATCATCATCAGAAAGCATGTCCATAGCACTCCAAAAGATAGTTTCTATGTTAATTTTCTCATCATCTTCGTTTAAATCCATTTTTGCCATCTACAGTGACAAATAAAAGACAAGAACCTTGGGTTTAACAATTAAAAGGAGTCATACATAAAGGAAAACAAAAACTGGGACACTTATTACCAAATAAAGGAAGGAAAAAAAGAAGAAAGAAAGGGAAGTAGAGACATGTGATGGATAATGGATATAAGTGCTATACGATGCAAGAATATGATTGAGCCATATTGACATATGCACCCAAGATTTAAAAGGCACCAGGTAATAGCATGTCTTAAATGACACAGCAAAAATTTTTCACCTGGCATAACCATGGTTTTAAGTATCGGGTAACGGGTCCGTAACGGGTAACGGTAAAGGTGTAACGGGTCATATTAACCTCTCAGTACTATATACTAATGTTTTCAAAGAGTTCTAGTGGATTTATTTCAAGTTCCATTATTTTTTTTTTATTAATTAAAAACATAATAGTTTTTTATAGTAACATTTATTAAAATCTAACCATTGGATCACTAAGCTTTGTGGTATACATGATATGCATAAGAAATGTATTGAATCCAACGGTCCGTTAGTCAAAATATTTATCGATCATAGGTAGTGTTTAAAAAACGAGGTGTAAACATATGTGTCAAAATAGGGTGTAAGAAGAACGTGACCCTTTAATTATTTTTATAATAAGTTATTATTTATACAGTTATATAAAATTAATGAACATTTTTAAAATTAAATAAAATTTTATTAAAAATAAAAATATATTAAAAATAAAATATAAGATATTTGTAGGATAAGAAATTTGTCAAAATATGGATCGGTCAACAAAAGGTGGACTTGATATTGGTGCACAGTGCACTTGATATTTTTTAATGAAAATATAAGATATTGTTTAAAGTATAAAGACTTACAAGTTATATTAAAAACCGATCCAATAGATTGTACACATTAAAAAAGTTAAAAAGGGGAATCAAGTGAGAGGCTGCGACTCGCTGTCGTTGTGGCTGCGGCTGCAACTACGACTGCCTTCTCGGCGAGAAGGCTAACCTGCTCAGATCTGAAGCTGCGACAGCCACGGTAACGGCTACGGTTGGAAGCTTCACATGGCTGGATCTGCTTGGCGGGAGTCTCACCGGAGGGGATCTTCTGGCGGCAACGGCGATAGCAACACAAGTTTTCTGTCTTTTCTCTTCTTCTCTTATAATTTCTTCTTCAAATCTTCTCCAAACAAACTAAAAAGGGTATACTTTAGATTTTTTTTTTTTTTTTAAAAAAAACAGATTATTTTGTCCTAGAAAGCTGGAATTGTCAGGAATCTCTGAGAAATTTGTTTTGGGTCGAATCGCATGGTGTATCAGAAAGGCGTAAAGGGACGATACTCACCGATATGTATCGTATCGGGGCCGATACTATGTGAATACCTGTGCACGTACCGTATAGGGGTGTACCGCGTACAAGGACTGTTGAAATCTGATACGACTCGGCCGATACGTATCGTATCGGCCGATATTTTAAACCCTGGGCATAACCCTCTCCTCAATAAATAAATATATAATCAGAACTATACACAAACGCCTGAAAGCATATTAAGGATAAGAAGTATGTAACCTTGTTTAAAACACACAGTTGACACAAAATAAGTACTTTACCTGCATTGCAAGAAATTCACACTCCCTTTTGCTAAAGCTGAAAAGTATCACAGGATCGTATTGACGCTGAATTATCGTTTTCACCATCTTGAAGATATCAGTTTCTTCACCAGCTCTACTCATCACCAAACCCTTCTGCCACTTTCCATTACCTCTCTTCTTATCACTTTCGCCACTAGGAACAAGTGCATTTAAAGCTTTCTGAAAGCTATCCTCACGAAATTTTCCCTTTTCATCCACCACCAAGTATAGCCCGTCACCGCCAGAAGGGAATATATAATGCTGAAGTGGTGTTGGCCGATAATCAGTATAAACAATATGACATGGTTGCCGTTGGACCTGCATTCTGGCAAATAATATCAATACCATCATATTAAGAAGGCATATTCCATTTAACATGTCAACCTGATAAAATAAATAATTTGAGTAAGATCATTAATGTTATTGCTCGAATGATTGAGGGTTAATCGGTTGCATATAGATGGTCCAAATAATCAAATTCAAAGGTCATCATACGATTACACAAAAGGAATCACTCATGCATAGTAGTGGTCTAGTGGAAGGGAAGCCATTGATATGATACTGAACATCATGATTCTTCCATGTTTCAGCAGTAGCATATTGTTCCATGGAAATAAGGTCCAAAATATGGAAGAAACGTGTATTCTTCATTAAATATATGTATATGTTATTTAATTTTTTTTTTCATTTGCTTGATTCACGAGGAGTTGGATGAGAAGAAACTCTCATGTCCAGTCCTGTATTAGAGAAGAATTACGAAACAACCACCAACAAAACCCCAAAAAACATAAGAGGAAAAATGAAGGGGGGTAGGGAGGTTGTAGAGGGAAAAAAAAGTTCTCCCCACTAGTAAATTGTTGTCCCTGATGCAGGTGGTTTATCGGGATTCAGGGAATTAACTATAGGATTAACGGGGGCAGGCTCTAGTGCAAAAAAAAAAAAAAGGCTTGAGAGGTTTTTAACACATGCCAAGCAATCATAAAACGTACAGATTGCTTTAAAACTGAAACATAAAAGAAAAAAATAAGAAAAGGAGGAACATTAAACCAAGTTTTTCCAGAGTGACATTTTCCAGCATATTTTAAAATTATATTTAACGAGCCCTCCTGTTACAAGATTTCATGCGGCAGAATTGTTACCAGGTAACCATAACTAATAACACTGACAAGAAACTGACATTCATAAATAGCTTCTAAGCTCTAAATATGAAACAATAATCTAGCATAAATGATCAAGAACCATCTAATCAAAGCTGCTTTTGGCACAGAGTACATCCTGTGTGGATGATATCTAGGGATTGGCCTCATACTGACTGGATACTCGCAACAAAAAAAGTGTAGGATGATCATTCAACTATTCAATGTATGATTTTATTTTATTTGATATGAAGTAAACTAATTGAAGAGAGAGGAGATAGCAGGATGAGAGGAGAAAATCTGAAGGAAATACAACAAAAAAAGATATGAAGCAAAATCAAACAAACTAAAGGAAAGAAGATCAGACCAAAAAACTCCGTTATAGCAGCACTGGCATCCCTCAGGCTAACAAGTTAGCTTCCTCATTGGTGGCTCTAGAGATCCAAGAAACTCTAAGCACAAAGCCCCAGATACAAGTGGAAGTACTTTCGAGGACAGCTAGAAGCATTCTTCCCCAAGTCATCAAAATGTCTAAACACTTTCCACCATGATCCTAATTAGCTATCTCAAATGAACTTTGTTTTGTAGACTTCTTCATAGTACTATATGAATGTAATGGACGAACAAAACTCCTAGTTTGAGATTCTTTATGATATTGACTATTATGTTGCAGTTGTGTATAGTTATGGAATGATTATTGTTATATCTCACTATAGGCTTGATTTATGATGTGTGGGTTACATCTCAAATACTACATTAGTAATTTAGTATGTATTATATTTTGGGTGTGACATGAACATTTAGCTCTCCCCCAATTTATGAGACCACACAGTAGCTGGCTACCAGAGTACCAGAATAGCATTTGAAATCTATCTTTCTCGTCTCCTTGAAATAAAACTTGTAGAGCTTGAGATATGCTATGAACAAGGCTCATCTTTTCCTTTCCTATGATCTTAGAAATATTCCCACATAAAAATTTTCAAAAGGACTATTGGGCCCACAAATCTTTGGTATAACTAGAACCTTTGCACTCAAAATGTAAGTTGCATAAATAATCTGATTGATGAGGCTGCTAGCATTAAATTTCTCAATCTATCTCCCATTGCTCCCAAGAGCTTCATCTCAATCAAAGACAAAATCTGCTAATTTAATCTCCTCCAGGTCGACAAATCTGTCTAACCATCAACATAAGTGAAATAATGGCATTCCACACTACCCACAACCAATTCAAAGTCTTTCCAAAAGATCTGCCAAATAAATCTCTTAAAAAAAGGTCAACAAGCCTCATCGGATGATACTTACAGCTTCCAAAAGAAACTCACCACATGAAACTTTGGGCAGACACACATAAATCATTTGGGAATAACATAGAAAAACCAAGAACTTCATCAATAGTAACTTAGAAGCTTTCTTTCCTTTTCTTTTTTTACTTTTGGAAGTGGGAAAAAATGGAAAAATTCATGTTCAGTAATGAACTTTGGACGTACATGTGCAGAAGATTTAAAAAAAAAAAGAAGAAGAATAAAAGCTTTTAAATCAAACTTACAGAGTTGCTTCCTAAGCAAAGATTTTGCCATGGTATTTTTCTGTTCTTGCTTCCTTTATATTATTTGACATGAATAAAACAAGTTACACTTTGAGGATAAATCAACCCACACAGGTCATATCATTGAGAGGATAAAATTATTGAGTCGCTCTGATCTTTGACTTCTAATCAGTTCAAAGGCATTTATCTTGCAGACATATTTAGAAATTAGGATGAAGTTGTGCCCTTCTTTCCTTCTAAAGCAGTTTGTGTTCTCTAGGCCTACAAGATGGGGGCAATTTCAGAAAGATGAAGCTGTTAGCTCTCCCTTTGGGTCATTTTTTAATTCATAAGAAACAACTTTATTATAGAAAGAACAAAAAAAGATTTCAACCCTTCTCCCATATATTTCTGTTGGGACAATTACTAAGAGTTGGAGTTCACCAACTAACACTGTAAGTACAGTGACTTACCTTAACCTAGCACAAGCAAAACTTATTATGAGGAGAAAAATAAAAATAAATCACAGATCAACAAATAAATACATAACAATCTGATACAATAGCTGCCTCATAGATGCACGCCTTGCCCACATATTCCCCCATGAATTACTCAAATCATATCCAAATCATGCAAGTTGAGCTTGTAAGAGAGACAATGAAATAAGCTTTTTAGCAGCACCAAGATAAGATAGAACTCATTATCTAGGATGCAACCTTCACATCTCATCAATACTACTGATGATTAAATTATATGCCACATCTTTTCAGAGAAACAATACTTATAGTATTTCCAAGAATATTAAATCATCTTAAAATTGTGGCAATCAAATTCAAGCAAGCGCAAAAATCACCTTTGCAACCCAATCAGCAAACTCCTTTGCATTAGGTACAGTCGCTGAGAGAAACACAAATCGGGAGTTCTTTGGGGCCATGACAATGCTTTCTTCCCATACCACACCTCTTTCCCGGTCACGCATGTAATGTACCTCATCAAAAATGATCCAAGCCACCTCCCGTATGATTTCTGATCCTTTGTACTGCATGCTACGCCAGATTTCGGTGGTCATTACCTGAAATCAAGCCGCAACTCAAACCATTATTAAAATTAAAAATAAAATAAAAAATAAAAACACTGAGGCTCAAAGAAAGACAAACATAACACTAGCCGCCATGCCTACCAGACAAGAAGCATTGGGCTCAATGGTGACATCCCCAGTCATCAAACCAACATCCGAGAACTCTTCTTTAAACTCTCTATATTTTTGGTTGCTGAGTGCCTTGATAGGTGAAGTGTATATTACCCGTTGCTTCTTCCGCAATGACATAGCAATGGCATATAATGCGACAACAGTTTTTCCGGCGGATGTATGGGCTGATACCTATCAATAAATGGAAATGTTGTGTCATTCAAAAATAACATTTGCAGTGTACAAGGAATCCATGTCAGTCTAATTTAAGTCTTTTGTAATTGCAACTTTAAGTGAATCAAACAAACCACAAAACACAATGTTTACACCAGGTTCTTTAAAGTAGGGAGGACTAGCCACTCAAGACAGTTATATAACACACTCGCAGTAAAATATTGAATAACCAAACACAAAGATACAGTAATTAAGAAAAAGCATAAAAATATTAATATTGTAATACAACCTTACCCAAATACATCGCCACTGTCTGCACCTCTTATAGGAAATTTGCGGAGAAATGACTTCGAGGGGAGGAGTTGGGCAACTTGAGAGTGAAGTCAGGGACTTTGGCAGTAGATGAATCTCTTCCCCCAAGAGTAATAGCTCCGCTCAACACCCACTGCTTCGAGTGGTGGTTGGCTCAACTTTCCTGGAGTGAGGCTTAACTCATGGTGGTGGTAGGTAAAAGTTAAGGGTTGTTCCCACAAAATATTTAGAGAAAGGTGTGGGACAATAAAGAGAGAGAGAGAGCGCTTCCGCTCGTAGTAAAATGTGTCTCTCCTTTTCTTTTCTTGATGCCCCCAGCTGTATTACCGAGTTCTTTTATATAGGCGAGTGATTTTACGGGTGTCAAATTAGTCACTCCTCTATGACAACATAGGTCTAATTGAGTCTACTAATAGAGTATGTGACTAATATCTATAGAGTTGGCTAGACCAATTGCCCTTTTATAATAAATTTTAATACTTTTACCCACTTTGTGCCACCAGAGTAGCCGTCAACTCGCCGATTGCATTTACTACTTGCCTGCAACGTGCCGCTCACGCATCAAGTAAGGTTTTGTCCCATTCACTCCCAAAAAGGTTGAGGTTGTTGAAACATGGTTTCATTGAATGAGAACTTGCCTCAACTGGACCCAACTCTCATTCCTCCAAGCCAATCCCTCGGATCATCCTAGGTGGACAAGATTGTTGACCACGATAGGGTCCCAACCTTGCCTTTCTCCAACTCCAAGTCCTCAAAGAGGACCTCCTGAGCCTTGCCATAACCCAAGCTAATGTACAGTAGTGTAGTTAGGGCGCACGCATTGTCTAGAGGGAGCAAGGGTCATACCCAAGTCTCGTTACCCTAGCTTCCACTTTTGGAGTGGGCATCCTTAAGAGAAAACACTTGGTTTCCCCTTTTACAAGGGCATTTACTCGTGATGAGCAAGCATCCATGTCATTCATTATAAACATAGGCATCCTTATCAAGAGGTTAGGGACCGTGCCTTGATAAAGGGAAGCGCATATCGTATTATTTAATACTTCACATTATAGATTTAATGATATAAGCATTTATATATACATATAAACAGATATGCCATTTACATTGTAAACATACAATAATAGGAAGAGCACAGAGCCTAATATGAATACAATAAAAAAGGTGAAACATTAGTGTTAAGTGACTTAGAGAAAGCATAAGGTGGAAACGCTTCACTTTGCTGCTGTAGGAACTAGGAAGGATGAGAAAGACAACACAACTCCAATACCCCTCTTAAATTATACAGTCGTACCCTCTCAAAGTTGAGCAGTCCAGATAGTTTATTAAATCGTGAATCAGTTTCTTCCTTCCAAAAACTTTAATAGAGGCAGACCTGTTAGTTTATATCTAACATATTAAGTTTCCTTAATTCAAGCTTGGTCTATGGCAAGCTTCAAAGAATCCAAAGTCAGTTGAAGGCAGCCAACCAAACTGTAATGCACTAATGCTCTTGTTTAAATAAATAAATAAATAACCAGAAAAAGGAGCTCAAATTTCACCCCCAAAAAAAAATCTATTTATTTTTTTCTCATTCTATGGCCGTACATGGAACCAAAAAGTTCAAAATCACAAAAAAATTGGTTCAATTTTATCTTCTTTAAAAAAAAAAAAATTCTTCCTTTTTAACTACAGAAGATTCCTACTTACATTGCTGTCAATTGGAAGACCAGGACCCAACAATCAATCAATTATCCTAGTTATTTTAAGTGCACATACCTAAGGTGTGACTCACAGTAAAAAGACATTGTAGGTCTTATAAAATTAGAAAACTAGAATTAAAAAAATATTTTGAAGATTTTTTAACGGAATGTGCATAATTTGTTTGGAATGGCCAATTAAAAAATAGAAAAGAAAAGAAAAAGAAAAGAGAAAAAAAAAAAAAAACAATTCATTTTTAATTAATGACCTCCCACCCCTTAAAAAATAAATAAATAAAAAGAACATCACATGCAGTACCATTTTCCACACTGCCAATAAGGGGACATTACTACTCCTACACCACCAGCCCTCAATCAATTGGCAAAACCCAATATCTACCAAACAATGCACAACTACAAACCCACTACTCATGTAGGGATGGGAATAGGGCAAGGCGGGGAGGGTTTTTCACTATACTATCCCTGACCCCGACTACAATATTATGTCCTCGCTCCCAACCCTAAACTGATTGGAGAATATTTTTTTAGTACCATCCCCGCCCCTAATGGTATATAAAATCCCCGCCACACCAAGCCATTTTGGTCCATACTTTCCCCAAATGTAACTAAGATAAATAAAACTTACCAACACAAAACAAAGGACTCTAGCAAGCTAGACTCCAATTAATAAACAATAGTATATAACATAAATAAAATAAAATAAAATTCTTAAATCTAATACATAGCTATGTCATTCAAACCATATATATAACGGATAATTTAGGAATAATATAAAATTTATAAGGGTGAAACAATATATGTATATAACTAGGGCAGGGGGTAAATGGGGGTAGGATATTGTAAAACCATCCCCACCCCTACCCCGAAAAAATTACAAAAAGACGAGGCGGGACAGGGATGGGGATGGGGAAAATTGTCATCCCTAGTCATGTGCTATATTGCAATGTAAGAGGAGGTGTCCAATATCTATAAACCCAAAACCTACCAAACAATGCACAGCTACACACCAGCCCTCGAATGCTTCTTTAAACATTATATAATGATTATGCATAACTAAGTTACTTTTATAAAGATAATCTATTGTCAAACACATGTCCTATATTGCAGTCCAAGTAAAAGAAATAAATAAATAAATCTCTTTGAAGGAGTTGAGGGTAATCACACTTTCAAGCTCCCAATCAAGAAAATTCCTAACAAAACTGATATCCGGCCCATAACCACCCTCATCCAAACCACACAATTTGAAATCCAAGCATCTCTTGCCTCACAATTTCATAGAACTCCAAAAAACCCTCCCGCATTGACTTCTCTCCGCACCAATAGTCTTCCCAAAATCTTACACTCAACCTCATCCCCCCCTTTTGAATCTCATTTCCTTCATAAAGTCACCTAAGCCATTCATTATTGCTTTCCAAAAACCAACTCCATGACTTCCATAGGCTTCCTTACTCCACCACTTGCCCACCACAAAACCAGATTTCCAGCTCATCACTCGCCTCCATAGCGCCTCCCTCACCATTGCAGAATGCGAAAGCCACTTTCCCAACAAGCCTTTGTTTACCACTAACAAAGGTCTAATACCCAGTCCCCCAACCTCCCTTTAAGTACACACTATCTTCCAATCAATAAGATGGAACTTGAACTCCTCTCCCAACCCCACCCAAATGAAATCCCTTTGCAATTTTTCCAACCCATCTCCCACAAGAATGATCCATGGAATAAAATATCTCTGATATCCTCAATATATCTCCTATATATTTGTGTATCTGAAGGTATCGATACGATATTAGACTTACATATCTTTACCGATATTTACTGATATTATATCCATCATATCTTTAAATCGATATCAATATTTTTTATACGATCGATATATTTGCGTTTTGGGACCACCGATATCTGTCGATACTGATATTTAATTCTTTGGAATGATCTCACTTTATCCCAAATTAACCTTCAGTCCCGACATCACTTGAAAACAAAATAACACGCTTCTCAAATATCTTAGTTGATCTCCTGTACAAAACTATTTTGTTTAGGTAAGACGAATAATGTATTAACTTCTATTCTTGTCGTCAATTTTCTAAACAAGCAAACGGTAAGACAAGTTATCATTTCTTTAAAGTTAGATTTAGAAAAAAATATATATTTAAAAAAAAAAAAAAAATACACCTCTTAACACCTAAAATTTATTTTTTATTCTCGAGAAAAATCTTCCATGGTAATAATTTGTCGCCAAAATCCATACGTATATGATCGATAACATTTTTTTTTTTTTTTTGATAAGCAACAAGAAAATTTTATTGAGAAATAACAAAGAGGACAAGATGTCCTACCAAACAACATAGTTATTAAAGGGGCAAAGGGCACTTAGAGCCTAGGCGCAAGGCGCAAAAAAAAGCGCAGGCCTGAGGGAAGTGAGGCGCACATTTTAATAAAACTAGTGCTAAAATATTTGATTAAATGCCACTAAGAAAAATAAATCAATCTACACAAACAATTCAAAACTCTCATTATTATTATTATTATTATTTTGGCCTATAAGCTCAATTGGTTAGATCAATAGAGCATTGTGCAATTATACAAAAGTTGTAGGTTCAAGTCCTATATAGGCCTTTTGAGAGGGGGGAAAATACAAAATTTGTTAAATGCAATGATATAATAATTATAATAAAGTACTCAAATGTAAATTGTCAACTCAAGTTTAAAGCAAAAAAGACAAAGGATAAGATAACTGATGGTCTTATGGCAAATCTAACGACTGGAATTTAAAAACTAAACATATTTCTTTTTTAAAATGAAAATATCCATAGGGCATGCTATATGCGCCTTACGCCTCACAAAAAAGCGCGCTTAGACACGCCTTATCTGCGCCTGGTGGATCTCACCTCGCCTAGTGTCACGGCCTTAATTATTTCGCCCCTTGACCGTGCGGCTTAGACACTTTACTCGCCAAGTAGAAGTGCTAAGTCGGCCTTTACCCAACCAAAATGCAAGTAGACAATGTAGCAAAACACTAGAGTTTGAAAGAATGGAAGTGTATTGCTTTGAACAAAGGAAAGTATACAAAGAGAGCTTGATAGTTTACAAGGCTTGAGAGCTTGAGTGTTGAGAGGTGAGGAGCAAATGAGCTCCATCCACTTATTTATAGGCCTCAAGGAGAATTCTAGAATGCTTGCATATGTACACTTTTCTAGAAAGTTCTCCCACTAAATTCTATACAAGTGTCTAGAATACTCTATAGTCACATGCTTAGACAAGTTACTACTAGTATCTAGAATATTCTAGTCATATGTACAAGCAACTACACTAGGCAACCTTCTAGAGAATTCCACATTCCATAGCCATCTCCAATGTTCTAGAGAATTCCTTGATGCTTCCCTCACGTTCTCCACTTGTGTGTAAGAAGAGTGTGGAGATTTCTAGGCTTTTCTAGAATATTCCAAGTAGCCATCCATAATGAAAATAGCCATTTTGCGTGCCAATTGCTGCGGGTCGCCACACTAGGCTTAGCGAAGCCCTCGCCTTGTGCCTAGGCGCGCGCTTCAATAACTATGCCTAACAAGGAAGAGAAGAAATAAAAACAAACACAAGAACCAGCTCAAAGATGAGAGAAAATAAACCCCTAAACAACACTTCCGCAGTATATGATCAATAACATTGAAAACAAAAATAATAAAAGAACCCATGTCAACGGCATAAAAAAAGTTCAGGCTAAATGAGCACGTTATGAGCTTACAGAAACTGTATGAATTATTGAAGCAACATTATATTTCCTCAATTTCCTAAAAATATGAAACAGTTGAAAAAAGTATGTAAATATTTGAAAATTGCATAACTAACCATGACGGACTCCCCATTGTCAAGGCATTTGATTGCTTCACACTGGAAAGGATCAAGAGTGAATGGAAATTCTTTTGCAGGGATCGAATTTTCTTCTTGACCTGAAGAGGAACATGAAGGATGAGGAGGAACGTAACCATCAGGGTATGACACATCATGCACACATGCTACAGACTCATCAACGCTGACTGAACCATTCTCCCTCTGTTGTTTCTGGGGAGGTATAGGTCCTCCAGATGGATCTTCAAGTGATTTCCTCTTTAATGACCCCATGAAAGCTTCAAGCGAAAGGGAAAAAAAAAGCGTTCAGTTCGGATAAAGAATGAAAATTAGTGTACCCAAGTATGTGCGTGTTTGTGTGCATGTAAGAATCGTCTGTTTGGTTGCCAAGAAAGCTAAGGAAAAGAAAAGAAAATCACAATCACAATCATAGGCACCAAGGTACAACAAGGCAATCAGATAAACAACAAACTGAGAGCACACAACTATATCATATTACTGTATAAATGCAAAAGAAATTTCTATTCGTTCATCTCTATTTTTTCAATTGTGACCCTCCACAATTGGCTGCAACTCTTGGCACCTTTTGGGCACCTAAATCTTAAATGTTGCATCCTCACTCCACCCAAGAGATGTGAATTCTTCTTAAAAATTATCAGTATTTCATTGCCATCAACCATACAAACATACATCTTGGAATCCTCTTCAGTCTTGGATCTCCAAACATACATCATGGAATTTCATCTAAGCACAACCTTTATCCCTATATAATCAAAAGCATTAAATCCTATCCATGACCCATCTCAAACAATTCATGTAGAAAAGGTTTAGAAATATTCCACATGCACTCCAATTGCGTCTAAATAAACACCACCTCTACCATGAAAACCTAAATTTTTTCCTCGAAACCCATACAAAAAAATTTGCCAATCTCGTTTCCAAATGGGCTATATATACCCTTCATGGTGTGGAAGGTAATAGATCTAATAACTTCAAAGCATCATGCCATGCCCTTCAATTGGCTAATGAAACCAGTATTGCCAACTATGAACTCACTTGCACACTCCAACTTTATCTGCGAAGATGTTTTACAATTAATACATTAATTTGCTACCTATTCAATCAAAGACACCCAAAATATATGGAGTTGTCATAGACTTGGGTAAAGCCTTTTGGAA
>JAESVK010000472.1:102501-127234 GCA_017140935.1 Hamamelis virginiana | reverse complement strand
AGTTGTATGAGGGTCACTTCAGTGCACACGTTTGTTTTCTTAGATCCTAAACAATGAATAATCTATGAGAGTGAAAATTCAAATTTGTTTTCTTCATGCAAGTTTTCTCGAGAACCAAACAAAGACTTATAATTCAAAAGGAGCTTCAAAAAAACAAACTCTAGAAAGATGGACACGAGAAGTAACCAGCATATGAAGTTTCAAAACCCTAGATTAAGCCTGAAGGAGGACCAAACTCTTACCTCTCTGGCGAGTAGAGAGAGAAAACTTGTTAAGTGCTCTTACTCATAAACAGTTGGCTACATAGGAGAGGGAGGTTTTGACGTATTTGTCTCATTTTACCGACGGCCCGTGGCAGTTGCACAGGAATTATTTAATTAATTAAAACAAAAAATCCGGAAACCTATTTCCCACAGAGAAACCATGGGAAAACAACATGGTACCAAAATCAATTTTAATTAAAATTGGTTCTTATTTGTAATCTGTTTGTTAAAAATTCATAAAAGAAATCCAACACCTTATAAAATCCTAACAATATTTCAATCCAAAATTCTCAAATCAAAATCCTAATCTCAGAAATCTACATGAAATCAAAATTTCTATTCTTTAAACCCTAAAAAATTCACAAATCCACATATATTTTTGCTGGAAAAACCATATAAGTAAAGACCAACCATTCCTTAATTATAGCTTTTGCAACAAACTAATGCAGCAAATTCAGATAATTCTTAAAGCTTCCAATTATTGGTTTCGTAATTGCCCTTAAACTAGTACTGGAATCTTGATTTGGCCATTACCATTGACAGACTCTTTTAGCTCAAGGCTTAACATGTATTGCTCTCTTCAACCCAGAATAAAGAACACAACGGAGGATTTATTATTATTATTATTATTATTGATCCACCATTGACAACCTATTTTAGCTCAGGGCTTAACATCAAGTGAAGCCCTATATCCTAACACAATGAAGAAGAAGAAGAAGAAGAAGAAGAAGAAGAAGAAGAGGAAAAGGGGTAGTAGTAAAATATAATGAGATAGAGGGAAAAGCCCTAAACATAACAGAAAGAAACAAGAAGAAGAAGAAGAGGACAGACCTGCTTCCGGCAACGCAAATATCGACGGCGACCGGTGGGAGCAAAAAGATGGCGGCAGTAAAACCCTCTCTACTTGTATCCTTGTGTTGTCGTTTCAAAGTTTTTGTTTCCCCTAAAAAGTGCACACACAGACACTAGTTTTTTGGTCTCTATAGTACCAAACGCTGGACGAGAAAAGTTACTATTTTACATCCATTAGTGCTCGTTATTACATCCAAGTCGATTAAAATTTATGATCGTTGAATCATCTCTTGAATCAAAGTTTTCTAAGTAATGAGATAATTCAATACTCATAAATAATTAAATACTTAACTCACTTAGATTTCAGTTAGCATTAACTGACTAGATCAATATTCTGTAAGTCATTTGTAGAAAAGTGGTTATTCAGATAAATATTTTAAGAAGTTATTTAAAATATATATATACATGTTTGGCATGATCATGTTTTAAAAGTTCTTTTGTATTAAAAAGTGTCCAAATTATGCTTTCTACAAAAGTAAATTTTCAAAAGCAAACATGTTTTAC
This sequence comes from Hamamelis virginiana, assembly GCA_017140935.1. NCBI lineage: Eukaryota > Viridiplantae > Streptophyta > Magnoliopsida > Saxifragales > Hamamelidaceae > Hamamelis > Hamamelis virginiana. Next base: position 125,615 of record JAESVK010000472.1, on the reverse strand, counting down.
TTCCCCAAATAGATTTTCAAGTGAATGACTTTTGATAAATGTCCATTTTGAAGAATTCACCCAAAACAATTTTTTTTTTCAAAATGACTTTTGAGACTAGAAAGTTCATTTAGAACCTCCCAAAAGTTATGACAAATGCCCTCTTAATATTGGCTGGTAAAGGTGACTTTTAGCGTAGCTTTTGAGAGACTCCAAATGGACTTCATAACTTTAAAAGTCATTTTGGAAGAAAAATAGGCGTTTAGTGAATTGTTCTAAATGAATTTTTAGAAAAAGTCGAGTTTTGGGAAGTCCATTTGGGAAAAGTAAGGCACCGTTTGGATTTGTTTTTTATAAGTACTTATTTGTTTTTTTTTTAATTTATAATATTTAATTTCTTAGAAAAATTTTTAAAAAGCAAATAAGTACTTATAAAAAACAAATCCAAACTATACATAAATAAATAAAAATTGCTTTTGGAAAAAGTTTATAGGAATAATAACTTCCATACTTTTTTATACAAAATGATTTTTAAAATCTACATTTGCCAAACACTATTTTTTTCCTAAATAACATTTTAAAAAATTTATCTTAAAAATCACTTCTCTAAAAATAACTTTCATTTATAGAAAGTTACGCCAAACGCCACCAAAATTTCTTTGATTGTGTCGGAGACCTAATAAGTTTGAGTCTCGTCTTCAATCGTGTGAAAAGAATTTAAGCTGAAAAAAAAAAGATTACCTCTTAACAAAAATAAATTTTAAAAAAAAAAATACATCAACTAATAACTTTGCCCTTGGAAGGTGTTAAAATTTAGAGCTTTCACTTCCGCAGACTTTACAAAATCGTTAGTAAAAATGAATGACAAAATATTTTATTTTCTTTTATTACATTGGATAGAGCTCCACTTGAATACCATATGAACCTTAGAACTCGAATACCCTATCCTACCTAAATATCATTTGAGTTATAACTATAACTATTGTTTTAAAAATCAAATCATTAATCCAATCCAAAAAGTTATTGGCCATAATATCATTGTGATGCAATAAATATATTAGTTATTATTCATCGTAATATATATATATATATATGAAATAATTTATCTTTAAATTTCTTTAAAAAAATCAAATAATTACATGCATTAAAAAAGGGAAAAATTATCCAAAAATTCTTAAGTATGGTGCTTGCGCGTATAAAGTGCAATTCAATTCCAAGCGTAGGATCTACCGTTGCAAGCATAATATTTCATGGAGTCCCATGATTGTGTCCACAAAGATAAGCAGTTATAGAGAAACTTGAAAATTCTTTCTAAAAGTTGTTTAGTGTAGATAAAAGAAAGAAAATCAATGGTTGGATTGAGATTTGTTTTTGGGTAAAATACACAAGGATTGTAGTAGTCTTACTGAAAGATAGACAAACTGGAATTTAGAGTTCAACTTATTTATATCATTAGTATTAATTCATCACAGTTTATACTCATCTCAGTTACACTGAAGAGTGATCTGAATGGAAAATTTTACAATAGAAACTTAACCAACTATTCAAGAAATAGGATATTCATTATAAACAACAATTTAATGCAAACATCACACACTTGGAACGCCTTAATTGCTAAGAACTACCTGTGGCAAGAACTCCTGTCAACATATGGTAAAAGCTGACAGTTCCTTATGGATCATATATAAATTTTATGTTTAGTATGAATATCCAAATCTGTCTAGTCAAGTTATTTGTGAGAATTAATACCCCAGATATAAATTAAGTATTCCTCTTCATCCCAGCTGATAATTTAGCTACTCATAACAATTGAAAGAACTTTGATAAAAGCAAAATAACTTAAAAGCATAATTTAAACTAAGAAATATGAAATTAACTTCTATAAACTGAATTAAAGTTAAACTGAGTACTTGTTACAGATTAAAACTAAATAATATCAAGATTACAGAATGAAATAAAACTAAAACATGAACTAAGTACCTATCTAAGTTAAGAAGAAGAAAAATTAGAAAGAAGAAGAAAACTCTTTACAAAAACCTTAAACTTACTTATGCAAATGGAAAAACGTATGTACAAAGTCTAGGGCAAAAGCTTATATACTAAGACTAAGGAAAATACAAAATTGCCCTTCAAAAAGTCAGAAATTCGAGATATTTTGGCTAAGGCGGCGCCCATTACCGATAATTAGAAAGCTGATTATCGGTAATGGCTCTTCTGAATCAACTTTTCAAACTGTAATTACCGATAATTAGAAATACAATTATCGATAATTGTCTTCTGCAGGTACCTGGAACACCAACAACTTCAATCCATTACCGATAGTTGATGATGAAGGTATCGATAATGGATTTGAACTGGGAACTGGGCTGGGACTGAAATTACTTTATTATCGATAATGAAAGATATGAATTATCGATAATGGCTTCACACAGCAAAACACTGGAATGCAGCTTAACTTCAATTACCGATAATTGAATACCAGATATCGATAAGGGCTTCAAGCTGAAAAACCAAGGCTGCATCTTCATTATAATTATCGATATCTGGTCGATGTAATATCGATAATTAGATCTCTCTAGAGCTTGAAGCTTACACATTAAACCACCATTACCGATAATTGAGATTGGGATTATCGATAATTCTCGTCTGCTGGACATTGAGGTTGGCTTTCTATGAATCAACTACCGATAATTGTAGATACAATTATCGATAATTACCATTGGCAGGGCTGGAATTCGATCTTTGCTGCAGCTGGTTGGGGAAACTACTGATAATTGTATATACAATTATCAGTAATTGAGCTTTTCTGGCATTATGACTTCACAAACAAGTCTCAACTTGCTTCAAAACTTTCCTTGCTTCCTTAAGCTCTTTTTAATCCAACAAAAACCCATTTATCCTGCAAGGACAAAAATAATAGCTTAAATATAAACTACTACAATTATACTACCTATGTACACTAAGAATTAACAAAATGAACCACATTATCACTTTCGAAATGGCATGATTGCATAACAATCATATGGAGTTTTACAATGCGAGGTCCAATTTTATATCATGAAATTCTGAGATTGGATGGCATTATTGGTCCTCCATCACCACCCTCCCGCGCTCCGCTTTTGTTTATACTATTGTATATTGACACAAATGACCTTCACCCGACAACTTTCCATTTCATATTACTATAATGCTTATATAACCAGAAGCACCTCCAACCGCTTTTATTTATTTATTTATTTATTATTACTAGCATTGCACCACGTGCGATGCACGTGATAATTTTTTTATAAAAAAAATAAAAATAAAAAACTTCAACTATGAGTGATAGAGTGATCAATAAATTAAGATAAAATATTCAAAATTTTATTAAAATAATTAGAAAATTTTCATTTTTTTTTCTTGAAACTAAGAAATAAATTGTGAATTTCATAATATTTAATTATTTGGGAAATTAAGTCTGATTTAGTGATGAATCATTATTTATAAATAAAAAATATAGTAGAACAATTAGTCAAATTATATATATATATTTTTAAAGATAATAAATAAAGTGTGAATCATATAATATTTAAAATTTTCGAACAATTGAGTTCCATCTATAAATGTGTTAGTATTTATAAAAAAAATAATTGAATTAAGAAGATTGATAGAGTCTTATGGGACCGTGCTTGTAAAATAAAATTCAATTTAATTTATAATACTTTTGTTGTGATTAGTGAAATTTTATAGGGTTTAAAAAATTGAGTTCAAATCAAAAGGACAAAAAGGATTACTATATACTATATAAGTAATCTTCAATCAATTAGAAAGGCCTTGCTATAATTATTTTTGATTTGTGGAATTTTCTGGAATCATACCTATTTATTTGTTTTTTTTTAAAAAAAAAAATTACCAAATAGATTACTTTATTGCAAGAAACTACAAACCAATCATAAGATAATAAGATATCACCCTGTAAACAGGGCACAAGCCAGTCCAGGGGTCTACCCCTCCATACATGAGGATCTACTGAATTCAAGGCCCATTTGGCTATAGCAGAAACCCATAAATATATTAGTGTTTATATGCTCTGTTCGACATAGCAAAAATCCCATAAACATCTAAACTCACAAAATCTTTTAAGTTTCAATTCAGTGGATAGGATCATGTCGCAACAACCAAAAACAGAGATGGAAAAACAACAAATGAAGAGGCAAAACACAAAATGATTAATCATATTTGGAATTACATGCAATGGGGTGCATAACCCAAAACAGAGATGCAAAAACACCCGATAATCGGTGACAATGATGAAATTGAGCTAGCAAAACCATTGTTTTAAAAACCGGACCGTTCATCGAACCGGAAAATTAAGGGTCAACTGGTTCAACCGGTTGAACCGCCGGATTGAACCGTGACGTCATAAATATATTATTTATTTATTTATTTAATTATTTATTAGAATAAAAGCTATAAATGATTCAAAATATAATTTTTTTTAAAATATTTGTACAATCAATTCATATATTTGAATTTATGTGAAGTCATTACAAATATTGGGACTATTTTAGTCATTTTAGCACCTTGAAAAAAATTTAAAATATTATTTTAAAAAAAAAAAACAGGGTTGACCGGTTTTTTAACCGGTTTTTTGACCGGTTGAACCGCCAGGTTGAACGGTTCATTTGAAAAATGGGTTTTTGAGGGTTGAACCAGCCAGATAGGGGACCGGTTCCCGGTCCAACCGGTTGAACCGGCCGGTCCGGTTTGGGTTTAATAACAGTGAGCAAAACCCATAAAAATATAAGTTTTAATATGATTCAATTCAATGTAGGATGATTGAAATGATTCTTGCTCGATTATATGCAATATAATTAGAAAGTTTTGAATGAAAAGAAAATAAAAAACTTACTTGAATCCTAATTTGAAGAGTTTCTGTGATGGTCCGGCCTGATTAAAGGAGTGCTTTTGGAAATTTTTTGGAACAAACCCATGGTTAATGAGGAGAAGAAGTGTTGGAGTTGAAGTGGTATAATGAAAAATTTGAAGTTATTGCAGAAATTTTAAAGGAAGATGGGTTATGGAAGGAGGAACTTATCATGTTACATAGAATTTAATTTAACCAAACTATAACGGAAGATTATTATGGAAATGGGAGATGAAGGGAAGAAGATGAAGGGAAGCAACAGTTACATACAAACCTAAAAAAATATTTTTTTATTTCTCAGATAATACGAGAGGCGTTTAGCATTCAACAAACAATAAAGTTTGCTGCTGCTGGATTTTAATGTATGTTATATGGGATATTTTAGTCATTAAGATAAATTATAGGGATATTTTTGGAAATCAAATGTTTTTCCATGATTCAGACTTTTATAGGCAGTATGATATGATATGATATGATATGAGTATTCCTCATCATTCAACCAATTTACCTGCATTATTGGAAATTTTATTTTTATATTTACTTTAACAAGTAAAATAGTGTGAATTTCAATTTAGAGACCTAAAAAAAGGGACAGTTTTCTCTTACCACTATTTTTATTGTCTTTTCTCAAAATATCATTATAAATCGAATATTTTGATAAACCGACTGTTGGGTTAGATATTTTTGAAAAAAAAATAACCGAAACGTATTATATATATTTTTTATTAATTAAAAACATCACAATTTTAAACAGTAACATATTTTAAAATTTAACTGTTGGTTCACTACGATTTTTGGCATGCCATGCATGCATATATAAGAAGAGTGTTAGCTTTATGACTTCCACCCTTGTTGGTTGATTTTGATGATAACAATCATTGTCTTGTGATTCTATTTGTTTATCATCTTGTGTTTATTTGCAAGCGTGAATTGTGATAAAATTCATGATGTTCTTATATCGTTGTATGATGGATTTATTCTTGCATCATGGATTTGTTTTACCTAAAATATGCATATGCTTCTTTAGTAATGTTTTGCATATATGCATATTGTTAGGGGGAGTCACAAATCTTTGTTTGATTTATTTGTTCTATATGCAAATTGTGCTCAATGTTTGTCATCAACAAAAATGGGGAGATTGTTAGCCTTTATGGCTTCCACCCATATTTGTTAAATGATTTTGATGATAACAAGCATTGTGTTTTGATCTCTCATGTGTATATGAATACATTGTTATATTGCACATGATAATATTGTTGTATTGCATATGAATATTTTGATGTTTATTCGTGTTTATTGTCAAACCTTTTTGAATGAATGTTTATGGTTTGACAATGTCATATTTGTTACTTAATTAACATTGTCATATTTTATTGAATGTTTGTTTGGCTAACCTTGTTGATTGATTGACATTATTCTATAGTTTTTGTATATCAATTTTGGTATATGTGTTTATAAGAATATGATTCAAGTTGTCAATGAAGAAGGCTCAAGCCATCATGAAGCTCATGTCCTACAATGAACCTTATGTGAATATGAATATGTTGTATTTTCACTAAGGACCATGAAGAGAGTCATTGCATTGATGCAATCCATTTGAAGCCAAACTCAAGCCTAGCACAAGCCAAACACAAGTGTTGAAAATCCTTTATGAAGATCTTGCTCTTATACTTGTGTAAGAGTGCTTAGGATTTATTTTGTAAATCTCTCTATAGGATGAACTAATTGGCTCAATTGACTATGACTTAAAGACAATAGGTTTTAACTTGGAAAATCACATTTTGGTCACAAAATTGATTCAAACTCATAATGGGATTTATGGACTCAAAAGACAAAATGTTTTATAAAATGCTGTTTTTTTACTAACGAAAACTTCAAACTTAAAATGGGCATAACTCTCTCATCTGGACTCCGTTTTCGATGATCTTGGCGGCCACAGAAAGCTTGAGAAGTCTAGTTTTTGAATATGTAACTTTCATGTAAATTTTTTTTTTGGGGTTAGTCGACTAACCATTGATGATTAGTCAACTAACAGTAATACAGTAGCCTGTTTTGGAAAAATAAGTACCTAGTCGACTAACACACCCTTCCTAGTTGACTAACCGTGCCCGAGAACATTTTCAAAGGTATTTTAAACCTTCTAGTCGACTAATCAAGTGTGCCTAGTCGACTAATCGACCCCTTGCTCAATAACAGCTAGTTTTTAACACTCCAAACGGCTCTATTTTGACCCCCAACGGCCATATTTGTTTTGGAACCTATTTATACTCATTTTATGAGTCTTGAATCAACTAATGATCATACACAATCATACTCAAACTTAGTTTTCATCATTCTTGTGTGATTTAATCACTTTGATTCATCATTCTCTCTTGAGCCATATATTAGTTCTTAATCCTTGAAAGATATTAGTGAAAGCTTCATTGTTGTACATCTTCTACTCATTGAGGAGTCTTATTTATTGTACTCATATTTCATCTTGTAATCTTATGAGTTGTAAGGGTTGAGTGAATCCCTTGTAGGTGAGAATCTACCACCTTGAAAGTAGATTGTGGGTGAGTGTCTTCCACCTTTGAAAGAAAGCTTCATTATTGTACATCTTCTACTCATTGAGGAGTCTTATTTATTGTACTCATATTTCATCTTGTAATTTTGTGAGTTGTAAGGGTCGAGTGAATCCCTTGTAGGTGAGAATCTACCACCTTGAAAGTAGATTGTGGGTGAGTGTCTTCCACCTTTGAAAGAAGACAACTTGTAAAGATTTCTCCACCTTGAAGGAGTGATCTATAGCGGATTGTGGAATCCTCAAGACGGAGCTCTTGAGGCATGGACGTAGGCGAAGACCGAACCATATTAACTCTTGTGTTTGAATCTCTCTTACTCTTCTCTTGCATTTCAATTTATATACTTCATATATTAATTGTTTTATTGTAATTCAAACATTGTCTTCCGCTGAATTTAATTGAACCATAATTTTTATTTGGTAATTATTTTAAAAAGTTTGCAATACCTCTATTCACCCCCTCTAGAGGTATATACTTGGGCCAACAAAGAGTATCTAATCCAATGGTTGATTTCTCACATACAAAAGTAATTGCAATAAATACCAACACTCATAGTGGTTTAGGCTTTTAGTGGGATGGGCTTCCCTCACCCTTCTTCTTTTTTAACCGCTATTTCTACCGTTTATTCTTAAAACACCAATGTGTATCGAATCATTTGAGAAATCGACAGTTGGATTAGATACCCTTCTTATGCATGCCATTAATGCCAAAATTCACAATGATCCAACTATTAAATTTTAAAATATGTCACCATTAAAAATTGTAATGTTTATAACTAATAAAAAATGTAATAATTTTTTTCAGTTAGTTTTTTAATGACATAAATAAGAATTATATCTAATCTAATAGTCGGTTTCTCAAAATATTCGACCAATAATAATGTTTAAAGAAAGACGGTAAAAATAGTGGTAAGAAGAATCTGACTCTTTTTGTAGGTCTCTAAATTGAAATTCACACTATTTTACCTGTTAAAAACAAAAGTAAATATTTCAATAAATCAAGTAAATTGGTTGAATGACGAGGGATTAAAAATAAAAAATAAAAAAATTGTTAGAGGTGCGTTTGGTTATTTAAGCATTATAGTAATATGAAATGAAAGTTGTCACATGAAAGGTCATTTGTGTCAATTTACAATAGAATGAACCAAAGTGGAGTGTGGGAGGGTGCTAATGGAGCACCAATAGAGCCATTTGTTTATTTGTTATGTTAAAAAAACATCTGAGTATAAAATGTTGATTTTAGAGACTTATGAGTACAATTCTTAAAAAAATTGCGAAGTAATGCTTCAGGTCGATAAAAAATAAGAAATGAAGTAATGCTTCATACTCGGGCATTGATTTCAAAATGTTGTGAAATAGGAAGAAGAAGGGATGACAGTTTGCCCGAAGAGGTGATAAGCCAGAACGAAAGATAAAGAATAAATAAATATTTTCAATTTTGATTTTTAGTCTTTAACAATCAAAGTTTTCAGAGACAAAAACGTTGGATGAGACAATTTACATCCCATGGGACGAGGCGTAAGCCTCGAAGCATTTTGTTATAGAAAATAAAAATAAAAATATATATTATATTCAAGACAGCTCATTGAAAAAAAAAAATGATAGAAAATGGAAAACTAGTACCCATTGTCCACCAAAATTGAGTCACCTTTCCGTCACTCAAAAACTCTAACCTGTTAATTATTATATTGCTTAATTTTTTTTTATTTTTTATCTTTAGATTTTGTCTCTTATTACTAATTGTTAACCATTAATAAGTTAACAGTTTTTTAACCTTTTAATAACTATTAATTATGAATTTAATATTAATAAACCAACCTCCTATCCGGAGTGTAAGCTCCAAAGTTAGGGGCATAAAAGATGCAAAAGACACGCTTTAAGGCGTTAGCCCTGGCTCTTGAATGTAAGCCCAAGAAGAGTTCTGCCTAATTTTTTAAGTCTCGGGTGCTTTTGGTCTGTCTTGCTAAGCCCCGGACGAGTTCTTTAAAATATTATTCACAATATTTAAAGAATAAATTGAATAATTACATATCTCTCCTGAGATTTGTGAAAAATATAGAAATTTTTTTAATATTTCAAAAATCACACACCGACTTAAAATTTTTCTGTGATTACTAAAATATGAATGAAAATCGTTGATGTCATTATTTATTTATTTTTATAAAATGCTCATTTTGGCCTTACATGTGACCTTTGTTCCAAGTTTACTACTTCCACTATTTCACAAAAAAAAAAAAAAAAAAAAAGGCTTCCACTATATGTCCAAACAGTCCTTAAATGCCTTTCCGGCGGAAATACAGGCAGCCACTTGGTGATCCTACAACATTTCATTTACATAGCTTCAAATTAATCACCAGAACATGAAAACATAGCATTTACACTTTAAAGCACAAAAAACAAAAACCAACTCCAAGTTGGTTTCCGCAGGAAGAAAAAACAAAACATAGATGATAAATCATTGTTGAGCACAAGCAATGGCATTTAGCCCATTCCATTCATCATCCTACACCAAAGTAGACTACAGTTTCTCTCTCTCTCTCTCTCTCTCACACTGTAAACCTCATTTGCAAAGTTCATTCTGCAAATACCCAGTTTGAAACTCAGTGAAAAGATGAAAAAGGAGAGCAAAGATAGAAAATTTATATCTTTTGACTCCTCAATTATTAAGCCTAAAAAGCCTGAAGAAAAGTGATCCACCGAGACAAATCAATCCATACCAAACTTCACTCGCAGTCATCGACCTTTTTGATCATTTTAATACTGTCCGTCTCACTAGTTCCATGTTTTCGGACAGACTGAGTATCTTTTCAATTTGTTGTCATGTCTGCATACTATCAAGAAGCATTGCAATTTGCAACAGCAAGCCCATTCTTCTTCCTGTTCATAGCTGGATATTTTACCTTGGATTCATGCTGTTCAATCATCCACCCGCTAGCCGCCTCCTTTTAAGAATCGTTGTTTTTCCTGGAATGCCGTTTGTGACCATGGGATCTGTGTCTTCTGTGATGTTTCTTGTGATTTTCTTCAGAATCTTGGTCTTCCTCAGAAGAATCTGCCTCCTCCAAGCTATTTGTACGTCTTCCTCGACTTGACAGGCTACTGCCTCTTGATCTGCTTTCGTTATGGTACTCGCCAGATTGCTGATCATGGGAATTTGATTTCTCACTGTATTGTTCATGATCATCACTGGTATGCTTCCTTCTAGATTTGTGATTTTTATCAGAAACACTTTTTTCAGATTCCCATCTATTGTCAGTGTTTTTATCAGAGTAGTCTCCCGAATCAAGGTCACGTGATCTCCCTGCATATTGAGGAGGACTGCCAGACTTATAATTTTCAGGAGTTTTCTTTCTCCCAAACTTTCGTTGCTCTTCGGAAATGCATTTTTCAGATTTCCAATGATCCTGCATCTCAATATCCTCATCGGAGTTGTATCTTGATTCAACTTCATGCAATTTACTTCTCCCATCATATCGGCCTGAACTGCTGGACTCATTATTCCCATTTGATTTCAGACCCTCACCAAGAGAATCAGCTACACTTAGCTCTATGCTCAAACCATCTCCTCTGCTTGAGTGACTGTGTTCTGCAACTTCTTGTTGGTTGGATTTTTCTCTGTCAGATTCCATACTATGAAATTTATTGCTGAATTTCTTTTCTGGATCACCATGATCATCTGAGACTCCTGACACTTTGCTCCAGCGTCTTGAGTGTTTCCTTGTGTGACTACGGCGTTTTTCTCTATCCCTGTCAGACCAATCATCACTGGAATCAGTATTATGAGTTCTTCTCTTTCTATCCCTATTATCATCTAAGAATCCCGAAACTTCAGTCTGGTGTCTTGAGTCTTTTCTTCTGTGACTATTGTCTCTGTTCCCTTCCGACCAATCTCCACCAGAATCAGTATCGTGAGTTCTCTTCCTGTTGTTCCCATGATCATCCAGGAATCCTGATGCTTTGTTCTGGTGACTTAAGCTTTTCCTTGAAGGACCATGGTGTGCATCTCTGTCTCCATCCCTATCTGACCAATCTCGATCTGAATCAGCTTCATGAGTTCTGTACTTGTTGTCCCCATAATAATCTGGGAATTCCTCAACTTTGTTCCGGTGTCTTGGGCTTTTCCTTGTGCGACTATGGTATCTGTCTCTGTCCCTGTCCCTGTCCCTATCCGACCAATCTCTATCAGAATCAGTATCATGATTTCTGATCTTGCTGTGATAATTGTCTTTAAAATTTGTTTTATCTTCACATATTTGCTCATCAAGAAGTTTTATCCACTTTCTATCATTACTCTTGTGCCTCTGCCGGTGTGTACTCTTCCAAACATCCTTTGCACCATAGTTGCTTCTACCAGAACCACTATTCAAGCAACCCATCTCCCTCGACCTAGATCTTCTTGAGTGGTACCTGCCATAAAAAATCAGAAGAATATGAGAAGCAAAAACACTTTCCTTTCGAAGAATTGGGACTTATACGGAACATGAAGTCCACATGACAAGATTGTATTGTTAACCAAGCAAACATTAAATAAACAAACATCGAATCTAAAACCTAGAAATCAAACCATGACTTCCTAATACATGAATTTTAATCTAAAATTGTAATAATCATGACATGATGGATGTTTATAAGCATAGACCCTTCTTTTCTTTTCTTTTTTATAAGCAAGAAGAAATTTTATTGAAAAATAAAGAGAACAAGTTGTCCTACCTTACAAAGATGAACAGGAAACAATAACAACAGCAAAAACAGAAACTCAAAGAAGAACAAAGTAAACCACTACATACACACCGAAACCCAATTTCCCAAAATTAGAAACAATGGAATACCCCTAAAATCCTTAGACACTGAAGCCAATGAGCCATAGACCAAATTATTAAGCAGCAACTCAAATTATTAAGCAGCAACTCAATTGCTTGATTAGACACAACAGTTTTATAGTTTTATTTCATTATTCGTTGCAAATGAGTGTGAAACTACCGTCAGCTGCTGCTTTTCCACTTGATTATTTTCTTCTTTCTATTAGTTGCATATATTGTCATGTCACCACAAATGCTAATGGTATTTAGGTAATTATTAAGACCTAGAATTGAAAACTATCACATCAACAAGCAGCCCACTGCAACTACTATATAAAGCAGCACAAATCTACACATTCTTCTCCACTATCCCCCTTCTCCCATTAGGACATTGTGTAATTCCAACAAATTTTAGATCACCGACTCTGGTGATAAGTTGTCTAAGGCCTCCTAAATCAGTAAAATAGTTTGGCAAGTTGTGGACTGATAAAGAAAAACACAAAAAAGAAAAAAAAAAAAATACAGGGTAAGCAGCACTATGAGTAGTTATTCACTATGTCTGGTCTATTTAGGGTAGAAACCTATAGTATTCAGAGTACTGAAAAATCAAATTATAAAACCTAGTTTGATATCCCAGATTTCAAAAATGTTCGGTATTGCATTCACCATCTATTGCTAGAAGTGCAAGCACACCTGTCTGTATGTGCTGATGTCATCCTGCTGGAGTTCCTTGGCAGACCCAAACTTTCTTGCTCCATCTGTTTTTCGTACCCAGATTCATCTAAATAACCAAACAAAGCAGTCATTTTTTTCACCCAATATCTTGGAGGTGGTTTATCCCAATCAGCCCATTCATAGTCTCCACCAGGATTGCGGAAACAGTGGATAAAGTTGCAGGCAGTTCCATGAGAACATGTCTGTTAAAATATGACAGGTAAACGTTCAGGCCTCAGGATAAGCATTGACATAAGATCAAAGACCAGATGTTCTTTTAAATCTCTGTTAAATGTAAGAAGTACAATAGAAAACAACAAAAGCTGACAAAGAAAATATGGCTCACTTTAAAGGAAATAGAGAACAAAAAGTAAGGGAGGGTGATTGTACCTTGAGCCTTGACTTCATATACTCCCCACATATAGCAACCTTCCATTTGGTCACACCGATAAACTCACATTTTACCTGTCAAAAACCAGTACTGAGATTAACAAATTGCCACCAAGATAAAACTGTTGGAAAATCAACAGCATAACAAAACATAGATAGGAACCAATAGAAAACAGAGTAAATTGGCACAGAATCAAGAATAATTATATATTTTCAAGATCTGTTGATGCATATCTCAATGATGGGACAAGAATGAGATAACATGTATTTCGAGAAAATATATGTCCACCCAAATTCAAGTGATCAAAGCAGAGACTGCATTTTATGTGGCTTCCCAGAAACTCCAGGTTAGACTTCATTTAACATTACTTAGTACAACTATTTGCTTAAGGCAGGATGATTGTAATCAAGATTTCATAAAGATATGAGAAACAGCCAAACGAATGGTGAATTCAACACCTACCAATGGAGAACAATATGATCAGAAACAATTAAAAGGACGGACAAGTTGTCCTTCTAAATCCTTCTAAAGGAAAAGGGAAACGATTAAAAAGCAAAAGAATAAACAAAGAAATACAAACTGACAAACCTCCACCCCAAAACACTCCAGGAAAATAAAAATAACCTCTAAATTCTCCTAAAGCAGTAATCCCCCTTTTTGCTAAAAAAATATGCCTCTGAATTTGCTGATATGCGAACCCAAGAAAAAGAAACATCAATCAAATTGGAATTATTGCAAATATGTCTCATCAAATGAACGAAACTTCAAACCCCAAAGCAATCCAACTTAGCCCAGCCAATAACAGCCCAAAAATCACCCTCCACAACTAGATGACTAACCCTACGATTGGCTGCTTCATTCAAACCTTCAAGAAGACTCAAAATCTCTGCTAATGGCAAAGCTTACACCAGCTGGCTCGAAGTAACAATGGACCGATATGTTCCCATGATTTCTGAAGCTACCTTGTTACCTCCCACCCCTAAGTACCCAGGATTACCAAGAGAACTTCCTTCAAAATTAAGCTTACTAACTCCTACAATAGGAGAGACCCAGAAAGTATCAATTCACATACACAAGGGCGCTAATGCGCTATAGACCTTCAATCCAAAGCACTCAAGGAGAGAATGGAACCCCATTAAAAAGCCTCAGTAACTGACACCCACAGAGAAGCTAAAAACTAAGCTCTATACCACATGTCTTCAGAAAGGACGAAAGATCTTCAAAAATTCTTTGATTCCTAAACGAATAACCTACAAAACTGAGAGAGAGAGAGAGAGAGTAAGAGGAAGAAATGAATACCAGTTTTCCAGCGAAATATCGACCATTTATAGACTGATAAGCAAGCACAGCTGAATCCAAAGATTTATAGTGTACATACACATTCCCTCGCAAATGGAAAGAGCCATTTTTACACACCTGACACAAACATTAAAATTGTTACAAATGGAGATTGCAGGCAGATAAAAAAAGTAAGCACTAACATTTCCAGTGATAACATATTTTGTGTTTTGCTTCCCCATACTTCAAGCCTCATGGTTTCGATTACATAGCTTGAGAAATGGAAAGGATATATGAAGTGTACTAAACAAACCTTCTTTTTTAATGTGAAAGTGGGAAAAAAGCTACGTTATGTAAAGGGATAGGAATATATGCATGGGTTATGTGAGCACAGCTTTAACATAGAGAGCAAACATTATACTATTCTACATAAATACAACATGCAAATAATATTATGTAAGAAAGATTTCTTCCATCAATAGTTGAGAGGCAATAAAAAAGCTATCTCCATCAACAACCATAACTGCTAGCAAAATTTTCCTTTCAAGAACCTAATTCCTATTCATAGATTGAAAAGAACATTTTGAAGAACCATTATTGTCAAAGAAACAAGGAAAAATGTTAAATTCCTTCATAGTGCAGCCAGTCATAACTTTCCAAAATCAGGTGCTTAAAGGGAGAAATATCTAGCAATGAGGCATATACAGCATTCAGCCACCTTGAAATTCACAATTTCCCCAAACTTCAAAAACTCCGTGTGTACATCCTCGTAAAATTCTTCGTAACAACGTTCAACCTCTTCATCTGTATACTGAACGAAGAAAGAACAAATCAAACCAAAATCAAATTTTCAGACTTAGAAATCTGCAAATATACAAAACAAATTAACAGTCTTTAGCATACAATTAGTCATATGAATACAAAGATGAATCCTAAACCCTCCACACAATCATGCCAAGCATGGTATTAAAAAATTCAGCAACTAGTCCGCTAAATGCAGATTCGTAAGCCGCCCAAATTAAACTAGGTATAGTTTGGCATAAATTCAGGAAATTCAGCCAAATTCAGGTTCAAAATTTGGAAAGAAATGAAGGAAAAAAGAAAAGAAAAAAACAAAAAAAGAAAACTACAACATTTATATTAATTCAGCAGACAGCTTGGTAAATAATTTGAAAACTCATTTATAATTCTGTGAAATTCAGCGTGATAGTTCAAATGAAAATTTGATTTTTTAGAGTCAGTTACAGATACATGAAGTTTGAAATTCACTTCTTCCTACCACATGTCCACATAGCCACTGGTTTAATTCATTCAGTCTCTTCTATTAGGGGAATAAAATTGCTGAAAAATAATCCAACATGCAAAATAAGTGAAATTGGTAACTATTAAAAATCAGTAAATTTACTGGTATGGTTAACACGATGAGTGATATGAAGTTTATATAGCACGAACACAGACATAGACATAGAGACAAGACCACAAATACAATAAGACACAGATATGTCGTCATCGCAATTTCAAAAAAGTAGGGCACTGACACAGTAAGGACACAATAGTATATATACATAGAGAACATATATATGGTAAAAAATTTCTCCTAAAATTCTAGAATTGTGAATATTTTATTTTAAGAAAAATAAAAGGTACTGTTTGAACATTATGTCATAACAAATGTTTGACTACGAATAACGAAAAAACTGAGGCATTTAACTAATAGATAGGCAATTATAATTTTTTATAGAAAAGAGCACATGTCTCTACATGTCTGTGTCACACACATGTCCAACAATCACAGCTCCTTCATACTTATGTCCATGCTTTTGAGTATGAGGAATGCCCTTAAAAGTAGAGTAATAGTTTGTTTCCTTAAAATGCATTAAATTCAAAGGGTGGATTTCATAACTACTACTGGAGTTCAAAAGGAGACCTGAGTGCCATGGTAGTCAACTCATTTGAAGAGTGAGAAAAAGAGTAACTTACTAAAATTATTGAGAGTATAGTGGCAGGTAATGTAGTTGTTTTCGCTCCAGCAACCATATTACACATTTCTGTAGCACATGCGGTTGGGCCAAATAAGAAACAAAGGACTGCAAAAGCTTCGAAAAAGGAAACTGCTAACTCAGGTGGAAACAGATAATTTGAATTTATGAGAATATTATGTCTATGGGAAACTCAGCATACACGCAACGGAACATTGGATGACATGCACTCTAAATTTTGGGGTCTCGTAGACTCATGCAGATATTATCAAAGGGTGGGGTGGTATACTTGATGACATTTTTTTATGATTACTAAAAGAAAATATGACTTTCCTTCGTGAAGCAAAAATCTATTGTTTTTGTTAAGTTTATGAAATGGAAGACAATAATATGGTTAAGCAAATCTAAAAACAGTTACGTATTTGAGACCCAATAATGAATAAAAACTCAGGGATTAGCTAATATTCTAAGGTGGAGGTACCACCAAATATTTCACTACCCTGGATGGGCCACAAAAAACCAATGCAGCTGAGCGCATGAACAAAACCATTTTGGAAAGGGTATGATTTTGTGAGGTTGCACGCCAGTCTCCAAAGGATTCAAGGATGAAGCAGTAAATATAATGTGCTATATCATGATTTATGAATGATCATTGTTTACTACCATTGCTTTTAGAGTTCCTAAAATTAATAAGGAAGTAGGCTGATTATTCTACTAGAGTATTAGGGTGTCTACTATATGTAGCACATGGACACATGCAGAATAGGCAACGAACAAAGTTGGAGCCTTACGTATGGGAAAGGGGTAAAGAGTTACAAGCTTTGGGACACAACTGCTTATAAGGATGTCATTAGCAAGAATTTTCTATCCAATGAGGCACAAATGATGGAAGGAAAATAGGTAAGAGAAAAGTCAGAGGGGGCAGGGGCCGGATGTTCATGTAGGGGTCAATTGAGTGAAAGTTACAACTTATAAGATCCATCTGTAGAGACTTTCAGTGATACTAATAATAATCCACCAGAATCCTCCCCAAGGCAGTCATCAAGAACAACACATAAATGATGATATGCAATATGAGGGAACTTATATAGACATAATAGAATAGTTAGAGGCAACAAAAACAAAACCAAAGGAGCACCAGTCAAAATGGATTTGTAGATATGGTTGCTTTTTGTAATAATTTGTTGAATTGATGACCTCCATTCTTACCAAAATGCTAATGCCCATGAGGAAAAGGACAAGTGGGTGAAAGACTACTGATGCAGATGGGAGTGCGGTAGAACGGGAATATTCTTTGATCTCTACCAAAGCCTAAGTGTATTTATGAGAAACAAAGAAAAAACCTCTCTCGGAGTGCTAAATCAAGCAAACTCGTTTCAAAAGGAAAAGAAAAAAAGAAAAAGAAAAAAACAAGTTATATTAATAACCAAAAGTCTATGACAATGCTTTCAGAGCCCTTTACTTGTAAGGAGATAGAACTTTGAAACCCTAATATTAGTAGATCCTAGCCCTTAGTCAAATAAAATCTTATCCCTACATTGATAACATAAATAAAACCAATTGAGAAGAAAAAAAAAACCCTTAAAAGTCCAAGCTACAGATATGTGTACAGTAACTTCTACAGTAGCATGAACGGAAACTGCTGCAGAACTTTTGAACAGTACAGATATAGTGCCCGTGGACTGCAATCCCCACCTCCCCAAGTTTAGTTTAATCTTACTACAATCCTTTGAATGCCTACAGAATCCCTTCCATCATTTCTTCCTTTGTCATCCCATGCAGATAAACCCACACATTGGCCTTAATTCACTCATTATAAATCTTGCACAATGAAATTGGATTTGTGAACGTTGAACAATTTTTGGAACATATATTAGCATCGCCACATGTAGACAGTATAGAGCTTTCTTCAAAAAATATTATTAGCTGCATACTTGCACACATGCAACTCCATCAAATTGATTTGCATTCAAAAAAATATTTCCAAATATGATCAAATTTTACCTCCTCATTGTGATACAAATATATGCTTCATATTTTAATGATATATCCTCCTCTCCAGATTGATGATGTCTTCAATTTTAGTTGAAGTTGCTTCGGCATTTGTTACTAGAAGTGAGAGCAAGATACGTGGGTGTGTGGCATTTTTCTGCTCTTGCAAGTACATTGGGAGTACAAGTGAAGTGGGTTGGTAGATTAGCTAATGAAGAGGCGAATTTTTTGGAGAAAAGGGGCAGCACAGCCCTTTAGACTTTCATTTTATTTTCCTCTTCCCTTAAAGGGTATCTCATTCTTCTGAGCTGTATGTAGCTCACACTAATTAATAAAAGTTGCTTCCTAAAAAAATTTATCATCAACGAACCATCATGCATGAAAGAAAATCAATAATGGCTTAACCCACTCTCTTTGGATGTCCATCGAATGACAGTGGGGCTTCCCAATCAACAATTGTGAGCTGATTATCACCATCTAAATAATCATTCTCCCTTTGGATGTCCATCGAATGACAGTGGGGCTTCCCAATCAACAACTGTGAGCTGATTATCACCATCTAAATAATCATTCTTAGGACTATCACCTCCAAAACATTCGTCTCCGCGACTACCTTCCGACATGTCTTGAGGTTTTTCATCACCTTCCGGACTCTCCATGCAGGCTTTCAATTCATCAAGTCATTGTGATATCCACTCCAACTGTAGTTTGATGTCATCTAATTTTTGCCATCTCGATGTAAAGTTGCAGACCATCTGTGGTGTTTCTAACACCGACACAGATGGGAGCAAGGTAAGATGGGACAGTATCCACTAAAGTCTAAGTGTCTTAAAGGAAAACAAAGAAAAAACCTCTTTCGAAGTACTAAAACAAGCGAAGCCTAATGTTAAAAAATAACATAAAAGCAAAAGAGAAATTACACTAATAATTAAAAATCTATGACAATGCTTTCCATGGTTCAAAGAATCAGTCGTGGACATTGTCGCATCTCAGGCAAGACACAACTTTAAGCAAGAAAGAATGTTAAAAAAAAAAAAAAAATAAAAAAAAAAATTATAAAAAAATAAATAAATAAGGCAAACACATTGGAACCAATAAATAAGCAAAATAAATGACTTAGGATGCTAATTTGATTAAAAAGAATCAAAAGGCACGAACGTGCTACTGTATCATGAAATAATGGGTTAAACTATAACTTTCTAATAAGAGTATAATTGTTAGTAAAAGATACACATTTGTTTTTTTGTACAAATCAAGTGTTAAGTTGTTTTCTTAAATAAGTATCATAAAAAGGTGGCTCCTTTGAAACAATAAAAGAGAAGGAACTACTTTATAAATTAAGTAAAAATGATTCAACTTATTAAGAATCCTTAATTCCCTATTGCAGCCGACAAGAGGGGGGAGGAGGAGGAGGAGGAGGAGGAGGAGCAGCAGCAGAAGAAGAAGCATTCCTGCCACTGCTGCTTTTCTTCTTCTTTTTTACCCCCTGCCAGCTGGCTAGTGGTTACTGTTAGCTGCTGCTGCTCCTCTTTTTTATTCTTACCATCTGCTGCTGCCAGCCACTGCTTATTATTATTATTATTTTTTTCTGGATTGAGAGATCTCATCTCAGCCTAGACGACCGAGATGGAGATTTCTCTTCATATATTCGACTCAGTAGAAGTTCTCGTCTTGGTCCATGCTGAAACAGAGATGACTTAGCTGAGACTTTGAACCATGAAGCTTTCATAACATCTACTTATGAGAAGATCAAACCCTAAAACCCAAAAACTAGCTGACACCAACCCTTAATTAAATCTAGTCTTAGCTGTGCATTCATAATATAAATAAAACCAACTAAAAAGATAAAAATGCCCTTAATAACCCTAAGTAGCATGAACCGTATTGCAACAGTCCTTCACTTCAGTTATTGCTACAGTACTCAATTGCACTTGTGATTTTAACTGCTATGAGCTTTATTCTCAAAGAATTACTCTAGCATCAGGTATAGTGAAAGAGATGATGTTATTATGAAGAAAGTACTACTTGTGAGTTAATGGAAGAATTGCTAAACAGTATTGCTACAGTGTCTGCTATAGTAACCGTGATCAGTAACTACCACAAGAACTTTATCAAATAATTGGTCCTACACGAGGTACAGTGAATGAGACGAAGTTATTAAAGAGGAATTATAATTGTGAGTTAATGAAGCTACATAAGAAGAGAAAAGTTATTGCATACAATTGGGTATTCAGCTAGAAGAAAGCTATATCAAGAAAGGAGAAAAGTCCATGGATCAATTAGATGCTCAAGGGTTTTGACAGGAAGAAAGGATTACTACAGTAAAATTGTCTATCATATAGCAGAGCACACATTCGTTGGGTCTTACGTTTGATAAGAAGTCAGAGATAGTTGTGGGACATGTTAATGCAGACTATGCAGAGGGTTTAGACAAGAGGAGGTCTACTGCGGCTTATTTATACACACTGGCAGGTCGGCCAATTAGTTGAAACTTAATGCTTTAAAGCACAGATATTTTACCTAAGGGCAAGTACATTGCTATTGGTATTGGGTTCACCAAACTGATCAGTGTATTGGAGTTCAAACGGGAACAGACAGTGCCATCTAATACATTATCAGGGATTATATAAACTATCAATGCTTTAGTAATATCTTAAACTCCAGGTCAAGGAGCTTTGACTTGATCACAGTATAAACTTCTCAGTTACAAAGCACTAAGGCAATATAAGCAAACGCCAAGGACTACATGCATTTCAAAAGCAAGCACACTATTAAAACTATATGACAAATTTATAAGACCTAAAACCCAGATAGGTGATACTAACTAATCATTGTGGCTCTTAAAAATGATATGTTATATTGAAGTATATATTTTTCTTCATCCTTGTTATATTGTATATAGAAATGACCTCATGTAATTTCTTGGACAATGGAGTGGAGCTTTCTTTGGATATACTTAGGAGAAGTACAGTTAGAAACGTTTTGTATGGAAAAGCTCAGCAGTTTTTTGGGGATCGAGTTCGTACCATAACTTTGTAGATTCTCTTAGTTTGTAATTTTCTTTGGTTTTATGGAAAGGCCCGACAGTGTTTGGCAATGGAAGTTCATTCTATAACTTCATAGATTCTCTTAGTTTGTAATCGCATTGGTTTATCGGGATGCTTTTGTTCTTGAGGCTTGCCTCACATGTACAGGGGTTTTAAAGCACTTGTTCTCTTTAATGATATCATACTTCTACTTGATCAAAAAATAACTAAAAAATAAATGACATTCATCTTTTATTCAATAATAAAATAATCCCTCATGTGTAAAGGGGTTTTAAAGTTAGTTTTTTTTTTTTATTCGACTGATTCAAAGTACATAGTATGGCAATTGCATCCACATACAAGTAGGTGTTGCCGCCTGCAAGTTAAAACCTTGGGAAGTAACAACTGTTCTCAGCAAAACAGCTCCAATGCCCCAGGATAAAGATATTTCCCAACAAACTATTACTTGTTAAGGACCAAAAGGAGGAAAAACTTTCAGTACATTAAACTCATGCAGATATGTAAATATCAAAATTTGTCTTGAACAAATGAAACCTCAACGAAAAATCTCCACAAAAAGTCATAAGAAAGAAAAAAAAAAAAAGAACCAGAGGGATATCAAAAGAAAAGCTATATCTTTCTATCATAACTACAACTGCATAAGGTTCATATTATAGGCATAAGGAATAAGAATATAAGATTTCAAAATCGAGAGAAAAAAAGAAAGAAAGAAATAGTGACTGATAAGATATAAGGCAGCAAAATAAGATAAACAAATAATGAAGAAATTCTAGGATAACCACTCTCGAGTCACAGCAAGTAGGATACGGAATTGCTAAAGTCTTTTACTCCAACCCAACTGAGGCCTAAACCATGAACATCCACCAAAGTGAATCTTGAGATGAATTTCTGATTTAACTTGAGTTAAAGAGTAGCAAATAACAATTCTATAGTAAACAAGAAGAATGCAAAAATATCACATAATTATATCATGACTTGAGAATATACATAAAGGACATGTTTTGGCACTAGGATTTATGAAAAACACAAGACACAAAAGTGAAGGTGACTTCACATAAGCTACTACAAGAAGTATTATGTATTTCCGTATTAGGCATTAGTCCTGAATCATATGATCTCAGCCAGGTGAGTAATAGAAAATCAGTCGGTACAAATCATTTGGATTTATGCAGCATAGGTTAGTGTCATGTTGATAGTATACTAATTCACTAGAAAGTACACGAGAAACAAATCACCCAGGAAGATGAGCTAGGTATGAAATTCTTGATCTGCTTAAGTTACATACCAAAGTTCAGGGAAAAAAAATAGCAAAAAATAAAACAAAAATAAAAATAAACAACAACAATAATAATAAGAGTTCCCTTTCTTCAGATATACTTACTCACTCATCAAATTACTTAATTGCTTTCTTTCATTATGCAGCAATGCCATTTGAATAAAATAGTTTAATTGATTCACTACCAAAG
>JAESVK010000472.1:15780-46703 GCA_017140935.1 Hamamelis virginiana | reverse complement strand
GATCGTCGTATCGCTGTAATTTTTGGCATACACAACATGTATAAGTATAGTATTCAATCCAACAGTTAATTTTTCAAAATATGTATTCCTCAATTATCTGTTAGGTTCATTTATTAGCTTCGTCCTTATGTAAGCATATGCTCATTGGATTATTTAATTAAAATAATATTTTTTGGACAATTCTATTCGTCTTTCCTTTTTGTACTTCCTCTTTGTCCTCCTTACTGTTTCTGACCAACTTGGAACAAACATTTCAAAAAACCAACCATTGGATTTGTTGCTCCACTTATACGTAACATGAATGCAAAAAAATTATATTGATCCAACAATTAATTTTTTTAAAAATAGACTTTGATGGATTTTCATAATTTTTTTATTATTGTTTACCATTGCATATGCGTTAGTGGCTATATACACTAACAGCTTGTTTGGATTGAGAGAGTTGGAGAGTAGAGGAGAGAAATGGGAGAGAAAAATGGCAAAAATCATTTCTCTCCAAATCGGAGAGAAATGGAGAGAAGAGAAGAGAAGAGAAAGGCATTTAGTGTGGTATATTTTTATTATTTTGCCATTTTTCTTCTTTTTTTAGCTTTTATTTCTTTTTTTATGTAAGTAAGGGCAATATTGGAATTTTCATCTTAAAATCTTATCTTCTCTTCTCTAATGAAAATTATCCAAACAGGGTGGAGAAAAAATCATTTAACTTTCTCACATGTCTATCCAAACAAGATGAAGAGAAAGTTATTTAACTCTCATCTCTTCGCTTCTCTTCTCTCAATCCAAACATAATGTAAGAGGACAAGAGACGAATAGAAAATTTCAATTTCTTTTTATATATTATAATTTATTAGATTCGCGGTTAAAGAGCTGGAGATGGAAAGGGAGGGAATATGAGTTAATGGCGACGGCGACGGCGGCGGCGACGACGACGGCGACGAACGGAATGAACGCCATGATGAACAGAGGAGGAGGGAATAGAACGGTGTTGATAACCGGAGTGAGCAAAGGCCTAGGTCGAGCCCTAGCCCTAGAAATAGCGAAGAGGGGTCACACAGTCATTGGCTGCTCTCGAACTCAGGATAAGCTCACCTCTCTTCAATCCGAACTCTCCTCTGCACCTTCTTCTTCTCACCCCGACTCCACTTCTTCCTCTGACAAGCACCTCTTCATGAATGTCGATGTGGTCAGCTCTCTCTCTCTCTCTTATATGTATGTATATTTGGTTGAATTGGTTGTTTAGTGTTTGGCGAATTGTGTTCGGTTCATCCTAATCTTTTCATAAATGTTGTGAATTTTGAACTCTCTCTCTCTCTCTCTATATATATATATATATATATGAACTTGATGTCTTATATCTACACATTAACACACACACACACACACAAATAAATAGGTAGGGGCGGAGCCAGGAATTTTTTAAAGGAGAGGCAACCTTTGGTTAAGAATTTCAATTATCAAGCACTTAGACAAGAATTTCAATTTTAGTTAACAAGCAATATTTAGCTATCAATCAAAGACCTTTAAATTTCCAGTAAACTAAATAAAAATTAGTATTAAAAGCCTCAAATCATAAATCAATATATATCAAGAAGGCAAGAAGTAAACATGTGGAACAACCTAAATATTATATCATAAATATATCATTAAGTATTAACTAAACTAATTTTGGCTATTAATCAATATTCAGTTATCAGTCATATGGCCACTATTTCTCAAAAATATCCCATAAAGATTCAATAAAAGAATACACTAGAAGAATTTACTTACTTAAGCAGTTGAGTGTATGAGCCTAGAATCTGATCACCCTTGAATTATAAGCCTAATGTGGCTGTTCAAGCTTTTGATACCCAATCTCTCTTCAAGAGCAAGCCAAACATAACCTTATTAATAACATCGTAAAAAAAATATATACGATAATACCGGTGAAGAGAGCCAAACAAGTGAATGTATAATATTCCTTGACATGATGCTTCTAGTATGTGAAGAGCCCTAATGTTGAGAATTCTTGACTGGCCAAAAGGCAGTAATGATAGCAACATAGTATCAATGATAATTTGGCTCTGACAGTTATGTTACTTCCAACATTCAACTTCTTATCAATACCCAAAGAAATAATCAAAAGGAAGTAGCAAGCAAAATACATATGAAAGAAGATTTTCTTGTGAGGACATAAAAATGTACTGGAAATAAAAAGGAACTCTTCTATAGGACATAAACAATTACATCTATGTATTTAACACATACAATTACTGGAATTTTAAGAGAACAATAAATAAATATGTGTGGATGTGTGTGTGTGTGTGTGTGTGTGGTTTGAGATATGTCCCGTAACTAGAATAAAAGTGAGGGCAAACCACTTAGAGTCACTATGTGGAAGCATTGAAATAAAAAAATAGTGAAACAACTGATCGAAATGGCTAGCTCTATGGCTTCCATGGCAAATTAGGTGGGCACTAGACTTTTCCAACAGCAACATTTTCAATATCAATTACATAAAAATGATTTGTTAATTCGGAACCATTTTTCATAAGATTATCTTTTAATTAAATAGGTAGCAAGAATGTAAAGGTAGAAAAAGATGCATTATTTTGTGTGCATATTAAGCTGGGTTAGAGCATCTTCAATAGGGAGCTCCCATTTGGGCCTTCTATACCAATATTTGGTAGTATTACAGTGCCAAAATGGGATCTTCTCCCATTTTTGGCAGCATTATATTCCAATGGGGAGCTCCCACATTTGACCTTCCCACTTTTTTCTCTCATGGGTAGTTGGATTTGATGTAGAGTCATTTGGGAGGATTTGACAACTGCCAAAAAATTTTCTAAAGATGGGAGGGATTGTCGCCATTGCCAAATTTGGGAGTCATGAATAGCACCCAATTGGAGCACATTTTTTTGCCATGGCTCCCAAATTTGGCAATAGTAGCACCAAATAGCAGCCCATTGGAGATGCTCTTAGACCATAAACAATCTTATGCTAAAGTAGAATCGTGTTTGTGATAAGAATACTAACTACCAAGATTTACTACTATGTAAATCCAATTGATAATTAATAATCATGCCTTACATCTCTGTGATGCTGGACGGTTAGAGGAAGAAATCCAAGGTTGAGGGATGGTAGGCTTTGTACATGGGTTAGGGTAGGAATAGAGTACTGTTTTGGGGTAAGACATTGGCTAGAAACCCCAAGAACACTTGCCGGAAGTTCTGGACAGCAATGGATTTTGGGTGCTGGAGTTAAGGTTTAAAGATTGGTGAAGGTTTGTGGTTATAGGAAGGTAGGGTTTTGAGGGTTAAAGGGCTTGAAATCAAGGTTTGTGGCAAAATATAAATAAATACAGCAACACAATGGGAAAGAAAATAAAAGAGAAGAGAAAAGAAGAAGGAGGAGGAGGAGGATGAGGAGGAGGAGGAGGGGTTAATCTAGGAATCACTCCTAGAACCTTAGGCCTCACACCCAAGGACCCTTAGGCATCACACCTAGGGTTAGGATTGCATCACACAACCCATCAAGAGCTTCAATAGCTGTTGGAAATTTCTGTAATTCTTATTCATTATTCAAAAGAGAGACTTACAACCTTTTATATAGAGATAGGGTTCTAATAAGATAATAGAAACTAGGACTCTAAAAAGAAAATAGCAACTAGGACTCTAGATACGAAAATAAATAGAAACTAGGATTCTAATAAGAAAATAAATAGCAACTAGGATTCTAATAAGAAAATAACTAGCAAATAGGACCCTAATAAGAAAATAAATAGCAACTAGGATTCTAATAAGATAAATAAATAGAAACTAGGATTCTAATAAGATAAATAGCAACTCGGACTCTATTTTAACTAAACTCTAATCAGACTTGTCCCTAACTAAACTCAATCGAGGAAGGTCCCAAACGGGTATCATCTTGAATTTGAATGGATTTCCATGTCCTTTCGAATCCTTCATCACTATGTTTCAACAAAATGAAGGCACATATCATAACAAAGGAAGAGAAAGGAAAACAAATGAGATGTTGCATTTATAGAAGAAAGCACAATCTCTAATGCTAAAATGAACCATAAAAAACTCACAAACATATCACAGAAAAAGCTGGAAAAGTTGTAACATTTTGCTTCTATCTTCCCCCTTTTCTAGCCATTTCTCTCATTTTCCAAAGGGCTAGAAACCATGTGAATGTTGTTAGCACTAGGTTTAGGATTTCGAAAGAAACAAATGAGAGAGAGAGAGAGAGAGAGAGAGAGAGAGAGAGAGAGACTTAGGGTTAGGGTTTTGAAAGCAAACATATGAGAATGAGAGAGGAGTGACAGGAGAGGGGATAGATAGTGAAGGAGATGATAGAGACAAGGTGAGGAAAATTTTCTTACCTAAGATGTCACCATGTTGGTCGCCGATCGGTTAGAAAGGTCATGAGAAGCTGCTCCTTTCTTTAGAAGTTTGGGAGCGATCGTAAGACTAAGGGTGGCTTGAGAGAAAAATAAACCTTAGTTATAGATAGGAGGTAAGAAAAAATAGGGAGTGGGTAAAATTGCAAATTAGGTGATTGAATCAAAAAATAATAATAAAAAAAGATGCAAAATCAAATATAGAAGGGGACAAAATTATAATTAATAATAATTATGTTTAGTACAAAAAATTTTAAACTTGAGGGGGGGCCCTTGGCTTCGCCCTTATATATATATATGAAGTTGCATTTCATTTCGTACTTGTTTTTTGTTTTGCAAAATTGAAGAACAATGTTGGTGGAAAGTAGAATGAAGACACGGGAATTGAACACGAAACAAGAAGAAAGAAAATCAGAAATTTATCAGAAATTTTTTTTTTTGGTTGAAAAAATTTATCAGATTTACTGCCGTCATTGGAACCCATTCTCCCCTCTTTTTGGATACAATTCCTAGTGCATGGGGTTGTGGAAAGTAACGTCCAGCATTCAACAGTAGAACTGCTCAGTAATTTGAACTTGAACCACTACCTAATTCTATCGGGCATGAGGGAGAAAACTGGGATTAATTTGTTGGATTCAAATAAAACTTGTAGTTTAATTAATCCATATGCATTTAATTTTTAATTCTGTAAATGGAGTACTTAAGTTTTTACTCCCTCCGTCCCATTTTATGCCACTACTTTGACACAAAACATACAGTTTAAGAAATGTTATTTATGCTTTGACCTTTTCTTATCTTTAACTACGTGTTTCAATATTACCCTTCTATTAATGTAGTTTGAGTAATTTCTTCTCTCTTCCTAATTTGTGTTCGAAATGAAATTTTCATTTGATAAAAGGATATAATGGAGAAACTGCTTTATTTTGTGGTTTGAAAAGTCAAAGTGATCAAATATTTTGGGACATCCCAAATTGGAAAGATGATCACATAAAATGGAACAAATAGAGTATTATTTTTTTGATGGGTATCAAATGGGTTATTTAAGACCAAATCTGTTTCATTTTGTCTTTGTAGAGGTCAAATAGCAGTGTTGAAGAGCTGGCACGCGTTGTAATGGAAAAGAAGGGCGTACCGGATATTATAGGTTCATGAATTCTCATTAACATCTCTGTTTTGTACTTCTCAATACACTATATAATTGGAATTTTTTTTCCTCAGCTAGACTCTTTTTTAGCTTATTAGGAATAAATTCTACTATTATCTAATTGACTTTTAAATATTCGTTGAGGCTTGCAATTTCCTTTTTTTTTTTCCATGAATTGTCAGTAGGATGAAGGTTTGTATTTAGTTTTAGTTTTATTTTATTTTAAATAAAGTAAAATTTAATCAAGAGGGACATTGATTGTCCCCTAAGAAGGAAAAAGAGAGGTCCTGATTTGGAGGAGGAAGAGTGAGAGTTGATGTTTCTTTATGGAGAGCGCTCAGTACCAAACAATCTGCAATCTGGATCTCATTTTCTATCACATGGAATGTCTCCATTTATGATGTTGAATTTGGCATTCTATAAAATTTCTTCGTGTTCTTTATTTAATAAAATAAAATAAAATAATGGGCTCTTGTGGAACTAAGAATTCTTAGAAGAGGCTATGGCATGACGAGAGCCCATGGACATTTTTATTTTTTATTTTTATAACACTTTGGCATTTGCTCTCTTATATGTATTGTGCTTAAGATTATTTTACATTATATTTTTTATTATACCATCACTTCTTTATTCTCATATGATTGTGTACTAGGTTTCCAAACTCTCCAAGAGTTTTACTTCAATTAGAAACACTTTAAGTTCATTGTAGTATTGTACCATTAACCTGAGTTTTTGCTCCTTTTTGGTTTTCAACAGCAATTTATGTTTAAGTTAACATTGTTACAAACATACATGCAATAAACATCTTCGCAAAATAGCCAACCTCATTTTGTGCATTTTAATCTCCTTGATATCTTTTTAATTACTTGAGAAAAGAAGTGAAATGTTCTAGTCAGCTATACCTTACTTTAACTAAAATCAGCTAAGAAATCCAAGCCCTTGGATTTCTTTTTACAATGAATCATACATTAAGTGAAAAGAAATCCAATGGTTGATTTCTTAGCTGATTTTAGTTAAAGTAAGGAATAGCTGACTAGAACACTTCACAAGAAAAGAAAGGGATAAAAGTGCATTTAAGCTACAATCCAAAGTACCATCTCTCCAAACATACTCCAACCTCTTGGTAGTCTTCTCTAACTACACGCCAACACTTTTAAGCAACTGCCAAGCTAAAACTGTCTGTGCTATAGGCCTTAACCCCCTCCCTCTCTTTCTCTCTCCTCCAATTGCTTGTCAAGCCTATCTTTTTCCTCATTGAACATTATTTGCTTGTTAAATATTGATATGGATGCTGTAATCGAAATGACGGTATTTCTTGTACCTATAAAATTTTAGTCTACAAACTGCAATTAAATTATTTATATATCGTCTCATGTAATATTGTAATATCAGGTTAATGATCTCAAGGTTTTTTTTTTTTTTTTTGTTTGTTATTGATCTTTGTTTGATAGTATCAAAACTCGAGGTTTCAGCCTCGTGTTTTGTGCATTTGGAAGAAAATAAACATAGGCACATTTTGTTTCCAAATCTGTGGTCAAAACTTGTGGAGATGCTCTTTAATCCATTATTGTAAATGTATTGACCATCTTTGGGATCTTAGTGGATAAATCATTACAATTTTACCATCTAAATTTGCTAATGTTTTGTGCTAGAAAATCATGCATCTTTTCTTATTTCTTGTAATTCCTAATTTAAGTGCAAGGGATGATTGCAAGGGGGAACGACCTTTAAACAGCTATCTCCATATATAATTCTAGGTGGAAAGTTGATGGCTAGTGCAACATTTTGCATGCTTTCCCTTCACTTGTTTTGTTTATTTACTTATTTTTTATGAATAATTTCAGTCTTAGTTATCTTTTTTCATCTTTACCTTTCAATTCATAGTGGCTATGTTTGACATAGAACTAAAACGAAGGCACTTGCCAGTAAACAGTGCAGGGACTATTAATAAAAACAATAGGATTTGGGAAGTTCCAGTAGAAGAGTTTGATAGTGTCATTGATACAAATATAAAAGGGATAGCAAATGTGCTGCGTCACTTCATCCCTCTAATGATAGAAAGCAAGCAAGGGATTATTGTCAATATGTCTTCTGGGTGGGGAAGATCTGCTGCTGCACAGGTAACTGAAAAGATGGTTCTTGTACATATATCTCAAATATTTTTCTTTGTTGTATCTTATTCATATGAATCTATACTCTGATCATCATCGTTGTCGTTGTCGTCATCATCATCATTAAACGCATCCACCTAGTATTCTGGGTCTACACAAGAATCAGGCATAAACTCTTGATATGTTTGTTCAAAGCAAAGACCGTGTCCCAAGAAGGCACCGTGCAGTAATCTGTAATGAATAGCATTTGACATGATAGAGAAGTATTGATGTTTCCAATCCCTAAAGGCTTAGGCATCTTGGGTTGTGAAAGTAATATAAAAGTGGGAGGGGGTATTGGACTGCTTGTGGAGACAAACAGAAATTTTAATAGGACTTAGACATCGATTTTATTTATTATTTATTTTTTATTATGTGGTACAAAGAACTTAGACATCATTTTGCTCTCTTTATAAACCATAGACTTTGTTCAATTTTCTGAAATTTTTCCATGGGGATAAATTTGGGAACAATAACATACCAAGTTTCAGATCATGTAATCTGGAATACAGATTGCTAGGGAACTAGGATTTTATGATAATCCTCTTTTGTTCTCAAAGTATGTGCTTTATTTTGATATTAACTCGTCGCAGTTGTTTTTCAACAAAATTGGTCTGTTCCTGAAACTTAATTGTATATCAACAGGTTGCTCCTTATTGCGCTTCAAAATGGGCAGTTGAGGGTTTGACTAGATCAGTGGCCAAGGAGTTGCCCAGCGGAATGGCAATTGTTGCACTTAATCCGGGTGTAATAAACACTGATATGCTTGCATCATGTTTTGGCAGTTCAGCTTCCCTATACCAGGCACCTGAAGCATGGTACTTATAATTTTTTTAGTTCTTTTTTTTTCTTTTCCATATCTTTTGCACCTCAGCTTTGACATTTTGAAGACTCATAATAATATTCTAATTTAAACAAAATTTTGTGTATACAATTTAAACATAACAACAGTTTACAGAGTGAACTAGGGAGGCTTGATCGACCTAGAGGTTAGCCGCGTGAGGCGACTGCGAGGGCTCGAGCTAGCGGCTTTGCAGTGCGTGCGCAAGAGAGAGAGAGAGAGAGAGATGTTGGATTGACTAAGGAAGGGGAATAGAGTAGCCTGGGATAGCAATCGCAAGGGTGCGACTTAGGAAGGTGACCTCGATCGACCCTGCCTTGTCGTTACTGGCTTTTGTGGAAGATGCGTGATTGTTGCTCTTCTCTGAAGGTTGGTAATGGTTCTTAATGACCATTTACTCTCTTGTCCTCTTTCTCTTGGAAGCATCTCATTTTTTAGGGGGCAAAGAGTGTAGAACAGCTGGATGGTCAGCAGAAGGCACAGGGCACAACCAATGAGGGTGTTCGAGCTCGCATTCCTTTCACAAAAATGGGTATATAATCCAAGCGGTCCTACACTGTCAGCCCAGGTAATACGGTTCTTTTCACTGAAACGTGAGACCTAGGTAGTGTGGCCCTGAGCTACACCATAGTTGGAGGCATGCATGGTCCCCGATGTGACGGGTCAATAGCTACGGCGAGGGGCTATGCTGCATCTTCACATGCCATGCCTTGCCTTGAATTGCCAACCCAGTCTGGCTAGAGCGAATGGGCAACCTTCTTTGTTCCTGCAAGGGCGTCCCTTCACCCT
This sequence comes from Hamamelis virginiana, assembly GCA_017140935.1. Lineage (NCBI taxonomy): Eukaryota > Viridiplantae > Streptophyta > Magnoliopsida > Saxifragales > Hamamelidaceae > Hamamelis > Hamamelis virginiana. The sequence continues at coordinate 37,398 of JAESVK010000472.1, read as the reverse complement.
GACTAGCTTCTGTCCAACCGCCAGATGAATCTCCATGTTCGATCCTGCGGGGGCAAGGGCGGCTAGTCCCTTGCCTTATCTAACACATGGAAAGCTAAGGTCGCTCGCACTTTCTGTCTTCCACTATTGTGGGCATGTCTTTATGGGGGTTCGCCCCTAGGCAAGCATCCTTAGTTTGGCTAAGGGGATTATGTTAGTGGAGACCTCTTCGCGTCCCATCCTCGCCATGAGGTGGGGTTGCGAATGCACCAGCATTATGAAGCCCTCCTTGCCTTCTCTAGAGGAAGGGTTGCGAGTGCATCATTCTCGGGGGAAACCTTTCTGGGCCTTGACCCTCCTTGGGATAGAGGTTGCAAGTGCAACAACTCATTTCCCTCTATAGAGTGTTGGGTCTAGGGTCTAGGTCGGTAGTGACCCTTCCTCTCTATTGATCCGTGCCATTCCTCTCTATTGATCCGTGCCACATGGCCAGATCTCAACGGTCATTTCGTCAAGGAGATTTTTTCTGTCAACAACAATCATGTCAAATTGAAAGAAAAAACATGTAAGGATGATCATATTGAGCTTTAATGTCATGGTCCCATTAATATATGCATTAAGGAAGCAAAAAATCCCATCCTCTCTAGAAATTTGAGGTGGAATGTTCCTAAAACTTTTTTGGGGTGTGAATATCAAAGACATAATAGGTCAATTATTTGATCTTCTAGTAATTGGGTTGAAGAATCAATGACATTGGAAATCAATCTTTCCATTATTCCAAACTGTTTCATAAAGTTGCCACCATACATGTCTACAAAAATGTCTTTTGCCCAATGCTTGGGTTGCTAAAAATTGAGAAAAAGTCAATTCTCAATGGCATAACCTGTTAAATATTAAATTTAGCCAAAATGTGATGTCTAATAGCCTATGCAGAGGAGCAATGTAATAGCAAATAATTCTCTGTTAAATTCAATTTGCATGCCAGATTTATAAGAGTCTGTTTTCTGGTAGATTAAATGTTTCTCCTTTAAAGAATAAACACCCTTAATTGCTTTAGCAGGAAAATAAGATTTTCCAGCTATGACATCAAAGAATAACCTAGTTGTTTAAACGCTTTATCCTTTCTAACTCCAAGGGTCCATGTTGGACATGAAATTACCCCAACAGGTTTCAAGATAATCAATCTCCTAGTTTTACAAGTTATGCTTGACCTTGGCCACATACCTATTGATTTCCCAACCTGTCCACTTCACTCATACATTTTGATTTAAGGAAAATAGAACATTAAAGTTTTGATAGATAAATATATGGCATTATTATTATTATTATTTTGATCATGTAAAAGTACATAACTTCTATTATCAAGTGTACCTAATGTATCTTTGCTTTAGGTGACCTTCATAGGGCCAATTGTAAAATAAATTTTGAAAAACCGACCATTGGATTAGATACCCCTCATATGTTCTCATGCCTGCCAAAAATCACACTGATCCAACTATTGATTTTTGAAAAATGTTACTGTGAAAAACTAACTTTTGTTCTTCAAAATGTCAGCATTTTTTTACAGTCGATTTTTCAGAAACCAACTGTTGGATCACTGTGATTTTTGGCGGGCATGACATTCATAAGAGGGGTGTCTAATCTAATGGTTGGTTTTTCCAAATTTATTTTGCAATTGGCCCTATGAAGGTCACCTGATGCAAAGATGCATCAAGTGCACCTGATAATAGAAATTCTGGACAAAAGTATGTATTTAATTGAATCAAAACACAAAGGGCAAACTCCCCCTGTACACTTGAGGTATCCAAAGCAAATAATAATAGTAGTAGTAGTAGTAGTAAGATAATAGTAATAATAATACTAGTAATAGTATTTAATAGTGAAAAGAAAAAAAGAGCTAAAGAATCAAGAAAATCATGAGAATTGACCTGGCATTAAAAAACTATTGATGCGTTAATAATAATAATAATAATAATAAGGGTGGTGTTATTACCACAGCAAATTTCTCTTCTTCCATAGCAAGTAAAAAATATATGAAGTGAAAGGACTATTTTTCCCCTTTTGTTAAAGGACATCCTCTTTCTCTCCTCTCTATCTGTAAACCTCTCTACATCGGCAATCCATCTCTACGCCGACGTTCGGTCGGGCAGCGACTCAATCACTTGTTGTCACGTTGCTTCCTCATCAGTGATCCATTTTTTAGCCGACCCCGATCAAACACAGCCATCCAACCCACCGTGGTAATCTTCTTCATTTAAGAATCTAAAATATAGAAATGTTAATGTAAATCGTGAAGTTCTCTTCTTTGAAATTTTTTGGGTTATTTTCAATTTTCCCTCCAGTTTCTCATCAACCAAATAGGGAAGTTTTGTAAAGAGTTCAGGTCGGGCGAATGGAAGCTAAAATCCCAATCATGGTGGAAACAGAGTGGCATGGTACCATCCCCTCGCCAGAGCCGACGACCCTCAACATCAATCCATCTCTACGCCACCGCACCGCAGTAGATCGCGGTATCATCTACGCCGCCGGCATTCCCCAATTCTCCCTCCTCTTAGCGGGCTGGATTTGACGGGACGAAGAGAGATAGCACCAGTGGATGATGGACCGCCATAAGCTGCGAGTTGCAAGGTCATGCGAGGAGGTGAGTTCAGAGGTGGTGCCAAGATCAAGGTGACTGACGAGAGATGTCGGACTGAGCAATGTCAACAGTAAGGCTTGCCGGCGATAGGAAAGGTTGCCGGATTGAGTGGATGATGCCGGTGAGGGTGGAGATGTCGGAGGGTGATGCTTGCATGCCGGGATGAGACTCATCGATATGTTTGCGCATATGGCTATCGTTGCAGGGAAAGGTTTCGTCATTCAGCTGCAGTGTGGGGAGGTTACAGAGAGGGAGGAGAGAGGAGAGAGAAGGAGGGTGTCCTTTAACCAAAGGGCAAAATAGTCCCTTCACTCATAAATATTTGACTTGCTGTGGAAGAAGAGAAATTTGATGAGGCAATCGGCCCACCCTAATAATAATCATTCTAGAATGAGAGAGTGTTTTAAGGTTAAATAATTCTTATTCATCTGTAAAAGGGATACAAGGCATTATTTATAAATTACAGCAAAGAAAAATAAGGAAAGAGTAAACTAATTGCCAACTTTTAGGGAAACTAAATCTCCTAGAATAACTCCTAAAATATTTACACATTTACAACTAATTTCCACCTAGAATCCAGTAACAGTTAACTGGACAGATTTGGAAACTTTCCAACACTCCCCCTCAAGCTGGTTTAAAGATGTCTTCCATGGCCAGCTTGCTTATCAGGTTTTCAAATTGTTTTTTCGGCAATCCATTTGTAAGTATGTTCGCTACTTGCTCAGCTGTCAAGATATAGGGTAAACAGATTATCCCACTATCTAGTTTCTCTTTTATAAAATGCTTGTCCATCTTCACTTGCTTTGTTTTATCATGAAGAACTGGATTGTGAGCAATAGCTATTGCAGCTTTGTTATCACAATACAGTCTCATAGGCAGTGAATTAGTAACCTTTAATTCTTCCAGCAATCTTTTAATCCACAGCGCTTCACAAATTCCATGAGCAACCGCCTTAAACTCGGCCTCTGAAATACTCCTTGCCACCATATTTTGCTTTTTGCTGCGCCATGTTACTAAGTTCCCTGCAACAAAAGTGCAATAGCCAAAAGTTGATTTTCTATTAGTGACACTTCCAGCCCAATCTGCAGCAGTGTATATTTCAACTTGTAGATTCTCATGATCTCCAAATAATAAGCCTTTACCTGGAGTCCCCTTTAGGTACCTTAGAATTCTGTAAACTGCATTGAAATGCTCCGGTCCTGGTGAGTGCATAAATTGGCTTACCGCACTTGTTGCAAAAGCTATGTCAGGATGTGTGTGAGAGAGATAACGGAGTTTCCCTACCAATCTTTGGAATTGCTCTTTATTGGTTACTTCTTCAGGTTTAATCGGTTGAAGCCTTAGGTTCGGTTCTATAGGTGTCTCTGCTGCTTTACACCCTAGTAAACCGGTTTCTCCAAGTAAACCAAGTACATATTTTTGTTGGGAAACGAAAATTCCTCTCTTTGACCTTGCAAACTCCATACCAAGGAAATACTTCAAGTCACCTAAGTCTTTGATCTCAAACTCCTTAGCAAGAACCCTTTTTAACCTCTCAAGCTCATTGTTGTCATCACCTGTTAAAATAATATCATCAACATAGACAATAAGAATAGCTACTTTCCCTTCACTCGTGTGTCTATAGAACATAGTGTGATCGGCTTGACCTTGACAGTAGCCGTGACTCTTTACAGCTTTCCCAAAACGCTCAAACCAAGCTTTGGGAGATTGTTTGAGCCCATACAATGATTTCTTCAATCTACACACATTGCCTTTGCTAACTTTGCCTTAAAAAGCCCGGTGGTAAGTCCATAAAAACTTCCTCCTCTAGGTCTCCGTTTAAAAAGGCATTCTTCACATCCAACTGATATAAGGGCTAGTTGGAGTGAACTGCTAGAGAGAGTAACACACGGATAGAGTTCATCTTGGCTACAGGAGGAAACGTTTCCTGGTAGTCAATTCTATATGTTTGAGTGAACCCTTCGCCACAAGTCTTGCTTTGTATCTCTTTATACTGCCATCAACCTTGCATTTAATTGTAAATACCCATTTACACCCAACAGTCTTCTTCTCCTCCGGTAGATCAACAATTTCCCAAGTGCCGTTATTTTGTAGTGCATTCATCTCTTCTTAAACTGCTAATTTCCAACTCGGGTGCTCCAGGGTTCCTGAATGGTTATTGGAACAAATAGATGAGAAATATTTGATGTAAAGGCCTTATGATTATTAGAGAGTCTATGATAGGATAGGTATTTAGCAATGGGTTGTGTGGTACAGGTTCTAACTCCTTTCCTAAGGGCTATAGGCATAGGCATGTCAAGATCAAAAGGTTTATCAATAGAAGGAATATGATAAGAAGAAGTACCTGGATTTTCTGAATGATTAACTCGTGGAGGTGATGATTGGCCTTGCTCTGGATTTGAAGAATGGTCTCTATTATTATGACGATACTTGCATCTAGTATAAACACGAAGCTCAAATGAGGGAATATTCGGTAGTTTTTCTCCCCCTGTCTGTGAATCACTCATGCCTTGTACCGGTAGACTAGTATTTCCATATTTTCAATGTAAAGTATCGGTTTCCTGACTTTTTAATGAATGAGTATTGATGTCGATGTCTAGGAAAACATTAGGGAGTGGTGTAGAGGTTTGCCAGAACTCATCTTCACTTTTATCTTTCTCCCCCTGAAGATAGGTATGGCTAAAATAAGGCTGGTTTTCATAAAAAACGACATCCATACTAATGCGAATTTTTCTTGTTATGGGATTAAAACATTTGTACCCTCTCTTATTTGGAGCATATTCTAGGAAAACACATTTTTCAGCCCTAGGGTCAAGTTTGGATCTAAGATGGGTCGGTATATGGACAAAAACAGTGCACCCGAATACTTTTAGTGGTAAATCTGATGTTATCCTACACTCAGAGAATATTTTCTTTAGGCATGCTAATGGTGTAATATATTTTAAAACACGAGTAGGCATCCTATTAATGAGATAACATGCAGTAAAAATAGCATCATCCTATAAATATTTTGGAACATACATAGAAAACATTATGGCCCGTGCAACCTCTAATAAGTGACGATTTTTTCTCTCTGCAATGCCATTTTGTTGTGGGGTGTCACGACAAGTGGATTGATGTTGAATAACTTTTTCAGTTAAAAACATTCCTAAACATTTGTTAAAGTATTTGGTACCTTTGTATGTTCTAAGTGTACTTATTTTTGTTTGGAATTGATTTTCAATCATATTATAAAAATTCTTGAATATTTTTTCAACTTCAGATTTTTCACTGATCAAATACACCCAACACAATCGTTTATGATCATTGATAAAAGTCACAAACCATTTTTTTCCAGATGCAGTAGTGATTTTTGAGGGACCCCAAACATCACTATGGATTAAATAAAACGGTTTTGAAGCATAGTAAATTTTTGATTTATAAGAATTTCGATGACTCTTTGATAAATGACATGTTTCACAATGAAGAGAGTTACAATCCAAATTTTTAAGTAAGCTAGGAAACAAATGTTTTAAATAGGGAAAACTAGGATGTCCTAGTCTAAGATGCCAAAGCATTATTTGTTCACGTACATATATTGAACTAATACTACTACTCAAGCCCTGAGCTTGTTTATTGTTGAATATAATATCATCGTAATAATAGAGTCCATCGATCATCCTAGTACTGCCAATCATCCTCCCCGAGAGTTGGTCCTGAAATTCACAATGGGAATAAAAAAAATATGACACGACAATTAGAATCCCGTGAGAGTTTACTAACAGATAATAGATTACAAGCAAGTTTAGGGCCATGAAGGACAGATTTTAGTTCTATTTTTTCCGAAATTTTAACTGAATCTGTTTCGGCAATGGACGAAAAACTCCCATCTGCAATCCTAACCTTTTTATTACCAGGACAAGGGTAATAAGATTGAAACAATTGAGAGGTACTAGTCATATGATCGGATGCACCAGAATCAATAATCCATGGTGCAAAAGCTAAGCAACTAGAGTAGGCACTAGGGATATTACTTGTTTGAGCCAAGGAACCAGTAGGAGTACCGGATGTGGGATTGAATTTTAGCAATTGAAGAAGGTGATCTACTTGCTCAACACTCAGGAAATTCGCCTTGGCTTCATTGGCTTTAGGAACCATATAGTTGCTTCCAGGAGGTCCAGGTTTGCTGCTTTTCCAGTTTGTTGGCTTTCCATGGAGTTTCCAACAAGTCTCTTGAGTATGGCGTGGCTTATTACAGTAGTCACACCATACTCGAGGCCTTTCTTCAAACCTCCATTGGTTAGAATAAGGTTGTTGTGCAGAGTCATTGGCAGCAGCCAAATCCGTGCTAGTAGCAATATAAGGAGCCGTGTTGGCAGCAACTAATGCAGAGGTTTCCATGGTTCCAGCCAAAAGAATTAGGGTTTTCTTGGAGAAAACGAACCTGGCTCTGATACCATCTAGAATGAGGAGAGTATTTTAAGGTTGAATAATTCTTATTCATCTGTAAAAGGGATACAAGGCAGTATTTATAAATTACAGCAAAGAAAAATAAAGAAAGAATAAACTAATTGCTAACTTTTAGGGAAACTAAATCTCCTAGAATAACTCCTAAAATATTTACACATTTACAACTAATTTCCCCCTAGAATCCAGTAACAGTTGACCGGACAGATTTGGAAACTTTCCAACAATAATACTAGTAATAAAAAAAAAGAGCTAAAGAATCAAGAAAATCATTACTATTTATAGGATATCATATTTATCACAAACTCAATCTGCAAGCTAATATTTATTAGTGCATGTTGTAGTGTGTATCAATATTGTAATCCTCAAGTATCCATTGCTTGAAGAGGTTAACTTAGACTACTAGTAGGCAAGAATATGGTTTTGACGTTCTTTTGACTCTTATATGACATCTTACCTACCAACATAAGAAACTGTATGGAAAAGAGAGAGCGAAAATGATGATTTCTTTTGTGTGTTTTCATTGTCAACAGTTTGTAACACTGGCCTGCAAAAGGTATCCAAAATCACATGGTCAGAGAACCTCTTCTTTTTCCTATCCCAGCCCTCACCGGTAGGCAAGGATGGATGCGCGCAAGCACGCCCACGCGCGCACACACACACACACACATACACACACACACTCATGTGTCATAAATATCTTTCACCAGTTGGCAAAGTACTAATAACGATAAAAAAGTTACATTGCCATGATTAAGTTATAACTAGTGCAGCCGAAATCAGAAATACAGGGCAATGACTTAAATCACTTCCAGAAAACACGGAACTGTTCCCTATGCTAAATTAAGCCTCTCTAGTATAAATATGATACTGAAAAGTAAGTGTGGACTTCTATTTTCGACACATGGTGCCTTCAACTAGAAGATGCACTATAGGCTACCATCTCTCTCTAAAATGTTCTTGGCCTGCCTAAATTACTCCAAATTTGGGGCGTGTTCTAATTAAGTGAAAAGGTATTGCCAATCTTCTCTCCATTTTAGAGCATTTCCTACCATGTCCATACCTATCTTGCACTTTGAATATTCTCTTTTTACTCTGCTAGACCTCTTACATTTTATTCTTCTTCAACATCTTCATGTTAAGCAACTGTGGCCTTTCTTCTTAATATTCCTAATGAAAATTTTATTCTTCTTTTACCTTCATTCTTCGTGGTCTATTAAAAAATAAGGCTAGTTAACAAAGGATTCCTAGGTTGGCTTTCACTGATCCATAATTAGTTTTCCACATTTATATAGCGTTATATATAGATTCTGATTTCAGCATCGTACCAAATTGTGATTTTTCAAACTATTCATAAAACTACCATAAGAAGTATTCGTATGTTAGTCTAATGGTAGACATTATTCATTTGATTGCTAGATCTCATCAGGCTGGAATCCACCCTGTTTGGTGTAAACACTTCAAGAAATCTTAAGTTATAAATAGCATGACTTTCTCTTAAAACCATTTTAATTAATATTTTATCTATTTGTCATGTATATATTTTTCTTCTTAGTTTTTTCAAATGATTTGCCTAAAATATTGGACACTTCTGTTTCTCTTAACCCCATATCCCTCAGGGCTCCAACGGCAGCTACAATGATACTCAATCTTACGATGGCAGACAATGGTTCATCTCTCACTGTGTGATAGAAGTATCTGAGCAACACACTAGCATTCATATTTGCAGATACTGTTACAATAAGAAGCTTTCTGTCAATTAGAGAAGTAACTTTTCTCCCCTATGTTGATTTTTGGATTACATTGTACTGTATCTACACTTTCTAGTAGACCTTGTCATTGTTACATCAATTACATCTTTATCATTGTTACTGTATATATTCTGCTATTGGGCTAAGACAATGAGATTTGATCGATATAAACTCGTAAGGGCCTGTTATTGTGGTGGGTATTTGATGCCAGAGCATCTAATTTAAAGGCACCAAAGAACCAGCCCAAGAAAAATGCCCAAAAGAACGAACTGCTTGGAAATTAGCATTCTTGGGTGACACAGCCAGCAAAGACAGCTGTTAATAAAACTGTCATAACTTCCTCCACAAAACTACTTTTCGTGAACCATTTTCTTGCTAGAAACTAGACTTCAAGGGCTTTAAAGTGGGTATAAGACTTGGGAGCTGAAACATTGTGACGAGAATCATTTTTGACCGACAACGGAGGGAAAATTTTGGTTATGTACCAGTTGTCTTCTTGCTTAATTTTTCGCTCCAGCTAATTTTAGCCCCTTCTTGGTTGGAATCTTTCATTTAGAAGACCTTCCATGCATCCAATGCTTCTTAACTACAGCTAGATTATATTTAAGTCTCGAGATATTAATTTCTTGGTTTGCTTATCCCTTCTTTCTTGAAGCTTGTATTGTTGGCTTAGGAAATATTGTTTATCTTTGGAATTCATCCATGGCTGGAAGGTTGTTCCATGCCAAGCTTATTTAAGTCTTTAGTCTTCTAATTGAAAAACAACTTGGAGAATTTGAATGATTGTTTCAGCCTTTTGGCTTTTGAGAAGAAGGATTTCCACTAGTGTTGCTCTGTATCCCTTTGGTGATCTCCATTAGGTAGTGAGCTGAGTTATCTCACAGAGAGTTTTTCACTTGTATCGTCCTCCTCTTTCCCCATTACCGGAGTCAATATTGACCATTGGATTTATTAATTCCTAGGAATCACCGCATAACCAGAAACTCATTTCTCTGAATCTTGTTGTCTTGCAAATCATGCATTTATTTAAAAGTTGGGACTTTGCAATCCCTCTTTTGAATTTCAGGGGATAGGATGGATATTGTATTATTGTAGCATTTGAATGTGATTTCATATTTGTTATAGGCTTCTAGCTTCTTTTAATAAGCTTTGACATTAATGATTTTGAAGGGTTTTAAGAATGTGCTTCTTGTTCTCATAAAAAAGCAGCAGCATGCATCGCACATGCATGCCAGATATTACAAAGCGGTTCTCATTCTAAAGGTCTAGCAAATGTTGTCACTGGCAGAGGAACACAAGATGGCCAGAAGCAAATGAAATCATGAGTCTGACTGTGTGAAGTTTGGTTTTTAAGCTTGCATTATTACTTTTTTATTTATTATTTATTTATTTATTTTTTTTCGGCTTTCTTCTTCTGCTAAATATTTTCCCAACCTTGAAACTCTGAGGATACAGCATAAAAAGGGCATTAAACTAGATCTAAATATGTTGAAATGGAACGAACTTCAAATAGATGCATTTAGCAGTGCTCAAAATTTCACCATTGTAGATCCATAGAAGAATTTTCAGTGTTATAAGTAACGAAGCAAACTTGATAACCCAAGGGTGTTGAAATGGTCATGTGCGAGAAGCAATGGCAGCATGCATGGTTTTAGTCTGGGAACTAAAATTGAATAGAAAGACCTCCGAATACTAAATTTAGAGCAATCAGATTACTATAATGCGATTGCCTTTGCTTCCTAATTGCCATTGGCAGATTCGACAAAAGTTCTATGTCAAATAGAAAAAGTAACATTTCAAATACAAAGAGGGTAGTAACCAAAATCAAATCCCAATGGGCAAAGCTGGAATCTACTCCAAATGAAAGTTTATATACACCAGAGCAATTCTTCCTCTTCTCTCACATATTATGGATTTATGCCTCGTGGTGGATTCTCACTTTTGTAAAATTCTTTTAAAAAAAGAATGTATAAAGACAATGGTTATGCATTTAATAGAAATTTTCTTATTAGCACCTTTCTGAAATAACCTGTGTAGATGTCCTATGTAGCGTATCTAACTGCTTAAAAGTGATGTCTACACACTCTTTTTCAGCGTATCCCCTAACTGCTTAAAAGTGATGTCTGCACATACTCTATTTCAGCATATCCTCGTAAGAAAAGGACTCAGTGCACTAAAGTGAAGCTGACATAGGCGCATGGCTTGTGTTCTATAGAAATCCACTCTTACAAAAATTTTGCAAGAAATAAATATACTGTTCTCTTCTGGGACAAAGAGAAATAAATCCCTCCAAGTAGCCATTTACATCCAACTACAGATTGGGACAAGGAAAGAACAAAAAATGGAGCTGGTATAGCATTATAAAACCAGGAATACATTTATGTTTATTTTGGGCTGTTGAATGAAAATTCCTCTTTAAGAACCAAATTGTAACCCTATAATATAGCCCAAGCACCAAAATTTACAAAAAATTAGGTTTGATTTACAAAAACTAAGAATTAGGTTCCGAGCTATCAAACCCAACACTACTAGATCCCTGTACATGTAAGATCAGTCTCACTGTGTTGAGCGTTTTCTTTCTACAGCTTCCTTGAGTTTTGTCCCCAATGCAAATGCCAAAGGAGGAGGGACGGCATTTCCAATCTGCCTATGCTTGTGTTGAATATTACCTGCAAATTTATAACTATCTGGGAAACCCTGCATGTACAACATAGAAGGACATCTAGTTATGTTGGGTACAAACAGTATGTTGGTGATGTAACAATATATATACAGATGAGGAATATCTAATCCAACGGTCAGTTTTTCAAAATAATATCTGCAATTGGTTCTAAATGGGGTCACCTGATGCAAGGCATCAGGTGCACCTAATATTAGCACTTCTGTGTGTGTGTGTGTGTGTGTGTGTGTGTGTGTCAGAGTTCATTCAGTGTACACCCTGTTTTGTTTCATTCAGTAATTAGCAAATCATTGAAGAGCATTAAGATGAGGTAATTCCTCAATTATTCTAAAAATTCTTGACTTGATTTCCATAATGCCAACATCTGCTTCTTTTTATCTTTTCTAATAAGCATTTGCTTCCCTTCACCACTTCATTCTTTTTATTTTAAGTCGGATATTACCAATTGGCATCCCAACATGAACATGATATTTTCCCAATCAATTCCTTTACCTCCTAACATCCATGGCATTGCGCCAAGTCACCAACTGGTTCCTAACTCTAAAATTACACTCAGCGCAAAATTGTTGCCATTTCAACATTTTTAAAATTAGCAAACATACTTACTTGAGATCGAGCGCATTCACGGACAGTAAGTATCCTATCCTGCTCAGGGTGAAAACACATCCCAACCTTACCCATTGGTTGAGGGTCAGTGATAGAAGTTGGGAAGTTTCCTTCCCAAGCCAACCTTCCAAAAAGGCCCTTCCACTGGTTGTGCCTTTTGGCTGTGTTTGGCAGGCACCAGGGTATTAAATCGACCATTTGCCCCGTAGATAATCGCACCTGCAGGAACCGAAACATTAATGAAAACAAGTTTAAAATAGCAGTACAGATGAGCTAACAGTTTTTTTTAGCAAAAATTCATCCCAAGACAATGCAACAAAAGCATGAAAACATGGCCCACATAACTCGAAAGGTACATAATTCCAGTGAATGTGTTGCAAATTTACAATACAACAGGGCGTTCTTGAACTTTCTGGAGGCAAAACAATCAGCCAAAGATTTTTTTATGCAAGTAGAGCAGTGTACTTGAACCAAAACTAAATTCCTTTGGTTTTGTAGAAAGACAAAGTTAGTACCTTTATATCAGGAAGGTCATGCCAATCAGCACCTGGGCGTCTAGGAATTTTTTGACAACGAATGAGATTTAGCTCATTCATTTCTTTTGATATATGATCATTTAAAACCAGCATATTCCCTCGAATTTTCTTTTGAAACCAAGAGACAGGTTCATTTTTGTACTGCACAACAAAAAATGTAAGAGAAACAGTGAGATTCAGCAAAAAAGAACGTTGATAAAAATGGAAAAACATTCTTCAAAAATTAGTGAAGAAACACCACCTCCATAGTAACTGCAGAAGCCCCATTTCCAACAACTGGGAGATCACCTATTGTATCTCTAACAGTTATTGCACGGAAAGGAGCACCAAACGCAGTACTTCTAACAGCAGCATATTGGGTGTTTCCAGATAATGTGACCTTAAGCTCTGGACCCGCAAAGACATGCATTGGCTCAGGCCATTCAGGGAGTATCTCTTCAGGAGAGGCTGCCCATATGAATGCACGTTTACGAGATTGAGAAACACCATAGGCTCCAGCTTCCAAGATACCAAACCTTACCTACAAAAAGTAAAAATAATATAAAAAAATTAACTAACTCCGGTAGTCAACTTTTAACTGTCATATACAAAAGAAGCAGATTTACAACATCTATGGGTGTGAAAGCTAATAACCATACAATTCAACTAGACTAAGGTACAACACCAAAGCGCTGACGTTGTTAGGTGACCTTCAAGGGACCCATCCACATATAACACTTTTTTTTTTTTTTTTTTTTTTTTTTTTTTTTAAATCAGGAACCAGCTTGATGAGTTGACACAACAAATTTATTTTTCAGTGAAGTAATTTGAAAGAGAAAGGGGAAAACACTACCGATTACCCTTCCATTTGCCCCCATGGAGTCTTTCCCCAAAATTCCAGAACTTTGCTGGTCAGTAAGCTTGCTAAATATCTTGAAAGGTGAGGGATTCATTATAAAATTGCATTTACCTGATAACCCATCTCGAGGAGTGAAGCTAGAGTTAAATGGAACGTTTGCCCTTTGTTGAATGAAACAAAATTCCTCACATTCTCCAAGAGGAAGAACCTTGGCCGGAAGTAATCGACAAAAGATAAGAAGGCTAAGATCATCTCACATTGAACCTTGCTCCAAGTGCTTTGATTAAATCTATTCATTCCAGAAAACCCCTGCAAAGAAACAAGGCCTTAGAGTAAATATCTAAGAGTCCCATTGCATGCTTTATTAAAATTGCTGAAAAAATCAGATCCCTGAAGTAACTAGGTGTCCAGGAGCAATACATACCTGACATGGAGGCCCTCCATTGATGAAATCCACTTGTCCAGGCCGAGGAAAATTATTGATCATCTTCTCATCAAGTTTTTCAGCTAACTCAGCAGCCTCAGAAGTTGAAATACAGTCCTCTGCATCCCCACATGCTGACATAATTGCCCTGCATAGAAACTCATTAATGACCGAGCAAAAATGAGAACTGAGGAAAACGAAAAACTGAACAGAAAAAATGGGAGGAGAACATAAACAATAGAACAAATTCTAGCCTACCAAAAGAAGATAAAAGTAAGCACTAAAATAGTGTTAAATAAAGGTTCAGTGGTTACCTTCCATAAAAGCAACATATTAAAAAGTGCATCATAATTTAACTATATTTCATACAAAAGCAAAGCATTCACTGAAGGATCACATTACAATTATTACTGAACATCAATGCAGAATTTAATATATATATATATATATATATATATATATATATATATATATACATATAGAAAAATTCTCTTATGAGCATCACCTTACTTTAAGCTAAAGTAAGCATCTAACAGTAGAGCCACCTGTGATGAAATTTTGGAAAACTGACCGTTGGATTAGATACCCCTATAATGTATGTCATGCCTGCCAAAAATCACAGTGATCCAACGGTTAGTTTATGAGAAACTGACTGCCAAAAAATGATAACATTTTAAAGAACAAAAAAATCACAGTTTTTCACAGTCAGTTTTCTCATAAACTAACCGTTGGATCACTGTGATTTTTGGCAGGCATGACATACATTATAGGGGTATCTAATCCAACGGTCAGTTTTCCAAAATTTCATCACAGGTGGCTCTACTGTTAGATGCTTACTTTAGCTTAAAGTAAGGTGATGCTCATAAGAGAAAACCTCTATATATATATATATATATATATATATATATATATATATGAAGAAGAAGAAGAAAAATGAACGTAATTTAATTATACTTTATCCAAAAGCGAGCATTCACCTTAGGATCACATTGCAATTATTGATGGACATTAATGCCTCTGGATGGTTAAGGTTAAAAGCTTCTCCTGCAGGCTCTTCATATTCAATAGCCCACTTGGTTAGTGAGACGCCTGTTAGTATTAACCAGAGAAGATAGGTCAGTCATTGAGTATTCCAAAATATACTCGAACTTTAGTTTGAGGGATTATGCTAAAAATAAAAGGAGGTTACCTGATTGCTGTAAACCTTCAGATAAGCCACCACAACCAGCAAAAATGTCTAGAGTGGCCAGGTGATTCTTGTGAGATACATCCTTTTGTTTATCAACATCATCAAACTCAATTTCTCCTTCTTTTCGCTTTCCCTTTTTCTTTCTATATGCAGTATCATCGACCACTCTTTCTTTTGATGAACTTAATTTGATGTGAGCTGGCAACTATTCATAAGATGGCAATTAAAGTTTTTACAGGAAGAACGTGCAGTTCAACAACCTAAAGTTTTTAATGCAATCTTAAGCCCAATAAATAGGCTTATGAGGAAATAATACTAATAAGATCACAATATGAACTGATAGGATTAGTTAAAATGTATTATTGGACAAGGAGAAAAAAGATAAAGGTACCTGCTTGACAGCTCCCTGATCAGGATCAAAAAGGTGTTCACAAAAAAATATATGCTCAAAGATAGAAGGACCATCCAAAGATGGAAGATCATGCTTCTTTCTAACTTCACACTTTCCTTCTATAGCCATTACAGGCATCATAAGAACTTGTTCAGTGTAATAAACCTGATAATTAAACCACAAGATACTCTTAGACATAATAACTTCATCAAGAAAAAGTGAAAAACCAGAAAATCCATAAAGGAATATCTGAAATCTGATTTCTGAGACCTCTATGTGCACCCCACCTTCAACACACAGGGCTTGAAAATAATAGATCAGTTGTTATTTAAGCAATTTTTTTTTTTTTTGGAAAACTGTAAAAACTTGAACCCCCAACCCCTCTCCTGTGGTGGGTCCTAACCACTAAACATAATCTACATGTCAAACCCATGTTAGGGATTTAAGGCTCAGACGCAAGACCTTCCTCATGTTGGGGAAAAAAAATACTTTCAAAAAATTAACACTTACTTCTCGAATATCAGAACTGTATGCTTTCTCTGCTGAAATGTCCTCTGGTCTAAAAAATCTCCTTAGTTTGACCCTTGTAGATTGAGGGTCAGCTTCTTTTGAAGCCTTCGGCACTTCAATCTCTAGCAAATGGCAAACAACATACGGTTTCAGCCCTATATTTCTCCCACTCTTAAAAGTTTCATTGTCCCTCCCATTTTCTGGAAAATGATGAGGACCAAGATAGACAAAGTCATGAACACAGTATTCAGTTCCCTTGTGTGTAAAACCAGTCATAGATGAGTTCACATTAAACATCTGCTCCTCCTTCAGGGTTTCCTTTAATTTACAAGAGTTGCAAAGTCCACTTCCGAGGCCCATGGTCTCATAGGGAACACAAAAGAAAGCACCTCTCTCAGGCCAGTACAAGCTTCTGCAGTAATACTCCATAGGTGATCCTTTGCTCTTTGTCTCCTGTGCTCTCATTCTGTCCATCTTGTCATTAATAGCATTATCCTTCCGATGTTGATGTCCCCATGGCATTATTCGGGTTTCCACAACTACTGTTTTTTTAACATCAGCCAAATCAAAATCCAGGCAATCATTTGTCAGAAATATCTCCCTCTCATTGGCAGTGTTGCCAAGAACAGTATGAAATCCTCTCTGCATCAATCTGCCATGGACCATTCTTCTCCTATCAGAGGTTTCGAACATATACTCCACAAAATAGATAGAAGGAAACCCATCTGAATCATCAGCATCCACCAACACAGAACCACCTACGGTAATCAAATCCCCGCAAACAAAGGCCCGTTTATAAAGAGACTCACCTGAACTTGTTTTGCCAACTGGATCTCCATCCCATTTAATTTTCATGTTACTGCAACTTGATTTTGGTAGTTTTGAAGCTGAATGAGCATTTGCAGTATTCTGCAAAGTGAACAGTTTCCCCTCAACCTCTTCCACATCTTCCTCTTCATTTTCCTCTTGTTCCTCCTCAACTTCTTCATCCTCTTTCACCTCACTATTATCTCCTTCCTTTGAGTCTTCAGGAGAGTAGTTTAAGTAAAACTCACCCCAAATTCTGTTGATCAGCCTAGTTGTTGTTGCCTGCATTGCCTTTCTTTTTGATGCCACAGGTGCCATAGCTGCTCTTGGATTCAAATTGATTTCCTTCTTCAGTACTGCTTTTTTCTCCACCAACAATTTGATATGATGTCTTTCCTCCATTTTATTACGAAGTCTGGTGACAAAAGCGCACTTCCTGATGGTGTCATCAGGATATTCTGCAAATTGTTGCAGTATTATCTGTCCATGAACGACCACGTATCTGTCCACCATCACTGAATCTGATGAAATATAAGCAGGGTGATCCTTATCAAATTCAGACACTCTCTTGATGACATCTGCAAAAGAAAATCGTGCAACTCGGCTTTGCTCCTTCAACAATGTAATGATGCTGATTGCAAGCCTTGCAGTTTTCAAAACTGTTTCGTACCATGGAGCATACTGTTTTGATGGCTTCCCAAGTCTATACCTAAAGAAACAAGAAGATAATAAGACATCATTCATAGATTAATCTTTATCCACTCCTAAAGATTTCCAAGAATATTATATTTTAATTCTTTTGATTAGAGTGGAGGTTAAATCATCATTGGTTTCTTTGATTTAACACATCAAGAAGGTGTCCATGAGAAACTGTCCCTGCCCACATAATAGAAATTATTCATGAATTAAATGATTTATGCTGTGCAATATTGTATGATTTTATGACAAGAAATTACTTTAAAAAATAAGAAAGAAAACAGGCTCATATATGCTATAGTTACACTTCTAATATGAGAAAAGATGAATAGTACCATGCCATATCTGTGCGGATTGATATGAAAACAATTGATGCACCAAATTCAACCATCCATTCCTTTATAGAACTCAAATAAATTGGAATTCCATCTACATTCTGTGCTCCAGCAGAACTTGAGGAGGATTGGTTAGGCTCAGCATCTAGACAAAAACCAGTTCCATCATCGGCAGTCATAATGCCTGATCCGTAGATTGTCACATCAATTTCAGCACAAGGTTTCATTGGAAGGAGCTCCAGAGAAATCAACCGAGAGTCTGAATTGTAAAGTGACCAGTTGTGAAGCATGCTCCGAGGAAGCTCATCAGGATTGCATATATTAGTCTCACTGTCAAAGATTACGTACTCATCAGTTTCTTGGAAAGGAGTCTTGTAATATGCGGGTAGAGGATAGTCATTTGCAATTTCATCCTCATTAATCTTGACATAGAATTTGTTTGACGAAGCCACTGGAAACTGGCTTTTCTTATGTTTCAATGATTGCCAGTACTCCTTTTCCTGCAGCAACCGAGCCAATTTCGTATCTTCGTCTTCCTCAGCCTCACAAGTGGATGAACTTGACTGATTTACTTTTGATCCATCCCCGATTTTTAAACTTGTGTCCATCACCCAACCTGATGAAATCAGCTTTGGAGGAACAAATCCCCCATGTCTCCTATTCTCATCCCTAAGGGCAGCTAACACAGGCAACTCACTAAATTTCTGATCATCTTTCTTAGAAGTCTCGTCCAAACCAATTAATTGATTGTATATAAACTCACCTTGTGTAATGATAAATTCCTTAATCGATATCCCACGAGGAAAGTTCTTACTTCCACTCATTGACCGGACAACTCCAGCAAGCAATTCATCAAGACTCATATTGGGATCTCCTCCCGAGGACGTAGACAAACTTTTGTAGACCTCAATGCAGGCACGAGCCTTCTCAAAAAAAAGATTATATAATTTTTGATATGAGGTTGCAGGTCTACGACAATCATAATCAGCAATGTCAGTGGAGACCCATATGACTGGCGAGCCTTCTTCATATCCAGAAATGGCCCAAGACTCGATCCGGCCGAAGCTTTCACATTTGACACCCTTTTCTTTCTCCTTGCCAGAACTTTCCTCTAATGGCAAGATACAGCCTGAAACGAACAAATCATCGATTTCTAACATTTCAATTGACTGTGGTTTACCCTTGGCATCGTGGAAGATGAAGTCTGAGAGCCTTCTGTTTGCTCGAGACTCATCTGACCCAGATGTCAAGCCTACCGCTTCTAGCTCATCTTCCACTACTCTGTCCTTTTTAGATTCGATAATCGACATTTTTCCAGATAAATGAAATGGTTTATCACTAAAATCTGAACGAGCAGCAACTCGCTTTGCCATTTTTCGAGAACCAGAAACATTTTCACCTCTCTCAGACCTATTTCTCTTGAGGTTAGGATCACTGGTCGCTTCAGTGTTGAAATCTGTTTTGTCAACATCAGAAGCTACAGGTTTTGATTCAACTTTTGCCTTTTTCACCATCCTTAAAACAAATATCTGTTAGGAAATGGGAAGAAAAACACACGCAGTTCAGAAAGATAAATGGCAGGTTTTGATACATACTAATAGATTTTAAAATCCCCAAAACAGAAAATAAGCACACAAAGATGGGAAAATAAGGGCTCTAAGAGAAGCCAAAAAAGAACGGGGAGCCAATTTCAAGACTTTTGAGTAACACAGAAAGATAGGTATATGAATAAGATGACCAGCAGTTCTAATACACTGAGGCAAAAGATGAAAAAGAAAATACAGGGAACAAAAAAAAACACCACATGCAGAGAAATTAAATATATAAAACTTAAATCGAGACCCTGACATAAATATAAGTCAAAGAATTAAAATATAAAACAAAGATAAAAATTAAAAAATAGAAGCAGATCTAACTAGCAACCACAGAGTTGGTTAGTATGAATGAACCCAACACAGGACAGTACGGGCAAATACCATATTACCATGGGAGCCTGTAATAACTGTTAAAGTATGCAATCCTCAAGCAGGATCTGTGTGTTCCTTTGTATTCTTAGAGACTAAAAGATTGGGCAGTAACCTGTTGATTCAATGAATCTGAAGGTGGAGTTCTAGTACAATTTCTGACACCATACTTCCACAAGAGTTGTTTGATATTTGTACTTTCACTAAACATCATGCATTTCATCTAACTTATTCATTGTTCCTAAAGTAATTCATTTCTACACTTCATACAAGCTGACCAGCAAGAGATGGGTGCCTTGTGACAAGACAAATGGAAGTTTCCATATCTTAATCCTGTTAACTGTTCGATCACTTCCAACCATGAATGCCAAAGTGACAATCCTTTACCCATCTCCTAATCTTCTTAGCTTCAACATTGAGACTGTTCTTCAACCATATCCTTAATAAGATTAACCATTACAACCAGCCATACCATTGAGACATCAGCATCTATTTGACAACCATTGTGTGCATTCCTTTCCTACTCCTGACATAAACTGGTAGAATTGGGCGTAGAACGCATATGCACTCGTGTCTCCTCTTTTATATATATGGTACTCTCATTTGAGAAAATTGTATCATTTTGAATTATTGAGGGGATTGACTTGCACTCTTTCAATTTTCAAGTATTGACATGGTTAAGGTTGCAAGAAATCAGACTGAATTAGGTTCGGATAGGTAAAAAGGGATGGAAAAAGTCCTATTTGGCATGTTTAGACTGAACTCAGACACATCCTAATTTTATGATTCACATGAAGCTAGACAACCAAGTAAATACAAATTAGGAGTCAAAATCTGACTTCCTGTGGGGAGTTTGATGGCATTAGGTTATTTGGACTAATATCAGGACCCAAGTCCCATCCCAAACACAGATTCTGGAGAAGACTGAACCAAGTTCCACCAGCATCAACTGGATGGGGGTCAAGCCGGACAAATGAACACACCACCTCTAGGTGGGGCCATTTTCCATAAATTAATGTATGTGCTCCATGGGTAGACTTGTAGTGGACTTATACTTATAACTGAATAATAACACTTATGCTTAATCACTATATTCAATAAATATTTATCTAGTCACAAACCTAAATCAAACCAGGCCTTTCCAATCCACCTGAAGAATATAGAGAAAAGAAATTAAAGATCTCATCAACAATTTGAGACTCTTCTTCAACCAACAAACCAGCCCCAATTTCTAACCTCTTGAAAAAATTCTTCTTCCTCTTGCCATTTACTACTTTATGAAAAAAAAAAAGGATACTCTGAACTTGAACATAGATTTTAATTTAGGCAGCACTATTTATGCTCCAAGTTTTACTTCTCACACACCACCTACAGCATATTGATATTCATTCTCATAATGGCATACAATAAATATCTGATACCTTAGCAACTAAAATGCAAAGTAGGACTAAATATTCAATCCAACAATAAATACTGCTGTCTGTTGAGTTAAAACAGACTTCCAAGGTGGTCACACGACCTTCTTTGCACCAAACTTTCACCCACATATGATAACCACAGACCCCATTCTATTTCTTGAAAAAGATTTCTATGCCCATCTGTCCCCCTATCCTTCATTGCTTCAGACCTATTACAACATCCACTGAGCATTAAAATTTTTGGCCATCTTTTTTCAGCTAATGATCATGGATCCTTAAAACTTGAGATCTTTTTTCAACTCTTCACCAACAAGTCAACATAATCAGACTGCAAAATCCTCGCCATCAAGTAAAGTAAGATCATATCCTTTCTTTCTTTTTTTCTTTTTTTGTTGTTTGGGGGGGGGGGG